>CAAE01007124.1:58155-94151 GCA_000180735.1 Tetraodon nigroviridis | reverse complement strand
TCATCCTGTGGGGTCGACCTGCTTCTGAGGCCTCTGTTTCAGCCTTTAAACCCTTTTTACTCATTTGATTTCGCTTGATTTTGGCTCCTTTAACTCTGTGGGTTTGTTCAGATGTCTTTGCTTGTCTTTGCTTGTCTTTGCCAGGGAGCGTAACAATGCCGAGACGACACTTCTACACCAGATGTAAGTTTCTCCGAGGTCGTTGGGTCTTTCTCCAGTCACGGAAACTCTCGCAGCTAAACGGGAGGTGTGGTTTTGATTTGCTGATCTGTGACATTTGCCTGTTTTGAAAGGAGCAGGTTCACAGAGCACAATAGTTCCTTTCTGCACTTTGCTCAGGCTTTGTTTACGGGGTGGTGGAGGCGTGAGCGGGCGGGCGAAGTTCAAACATGCCACCCTCCAACCCTGGGCTGTGGGCTGGTAACGCAGACTCGTTTTCACTTTGAGGACCTTGAAATGTTGAGTCTTGATGTGGTGCTGGTGAAGACAGACGCCAACGTGTCGAACGCAGGCCTGGTGAGGTGTGTGTGAGGGCTTATCTGCACGTCAGCAGATGGTTTATGTGGGAAAAGTGAAAGGCTAACAACGCCGTTGTTACCAGAATAAAAGCACGGACGAGACAGCTGAGCTGGCTCATATTTTTATTTGGTTTTTTTGAATCATATAAACCAGCTGCTTAGTGGGTCGTCACCATGGTGACGGCTGCCGGGCCAGTATAACAGAAAGCAGCATTTATCAGTGTTTGTCAAGGGCGTGAATACAGATCCACAGCAGCGTTGGTGGATCGAGGTCGTCCAAGCGTAGAGGACGACCCAGGCTCCCTCCTCAGATATGCAGCCTGTCCGGTTTGAGAACCGAGCCACGGCTGCTTGACGATCCCGTTCTCCAGAACGCTGTCGGGACTCGGCAGCAGGTCTGACTGCAGCCTTCTTTGCATCTTGCAGGGGTTCTCCAGTGCATGCTGGTTCTGGTGCCACTGGTCATCTTTGTCACGCTGGTGATACAGAAGTACAACCAGCCGTTCAAAGGTACAGCACATAGAGGACATTTGAAACGGGTTTGGTTACAGAATCATTAAATAAACAAACCTGGACCCTTAACTGTTATCTGGATTTAAAAAAACCTTTTCCAGGCGAATGTTGTCAGAATTCCTGCAGAGAACGCTTGTTTCTGGTGGCAGACTGAGAACTTTAGAACCTCCATGACGCTCTTTTCCAGCCGACTGGCGGCGTGCGCTGTCGGGCCAGCAGCCCAGCGAGAGCCAGGCTCCGGTGAAGCGCTCAGGTCAGAGGTGGAACCTGATCAGGACAACTGAGCCTTTGATTGTGTGTCGATCGTGAATGTGCTGTCTCCTTTAGGGCCGTGCATAACGAAGGAGTGTCCAAGCGACCAGATCAGCTTCTACATGCACAGTGGAGCCGCCAACGTGGTCCCGGGAAAGATCTGCGTCCACAACACTCTGTAGGAGTTTCTCCCACAGCTTCCCTATCTCCTGGAAGATTTTCTAATGGTTAATTAGAAAATAGTCGCGAGGCTGATGCTTCCTGGAAAGTTCCTTTCTTTCTGCTCAGCCTGTTTTGCAGGGCTGATCCCTTCCTGTTCTTCTTACAGTGTTCTTGGATCAACGCTCAACAACGCTGGAGTCGGCATTAATATCGTTGTTGTAGATGGTGAGTTGATGACTGATTATCTCCTCTGCTTCAGTGCCGTTAGGCCCAGCATTGTTGTCAGGCTTCTAGATCTTTGAGACGCGTCGTCACACATGCATATAAAGCTAAATGTTCTAGGCCAGTTCCGTGAAATGCAGCGTGTTAGAGACTGGATTTGACTTCCACCTCACTTTGAATGCTTACATTTACTGAGTTGTAGTTGGCTAAGTGTCGGAGTGTGTTTGCAGTCGTGTGACAGTGTTTCTCGCCTCTCGGGGCTGGATGGTTCTTGACTGGAGTATTTTGAACAGGTAAAACAGGAAAAGTCACAGACACCAACCACTTTGACATGTACAGCGGCGGTGAGTGCTGGTTGCGTCAGATGAATCCGCGGTGCACAAATCTGGCTCGCGAGGCCGGCGGCGAGCTTTACTGTGTTTGTTCTCTGCAGAGGTGAAACCTCTCATCAGCTTCCTGAACGCCATCGAGGCCGGATCCATCGTGCTGATAGCGTCGTTTGATGAACCTGCAACAAAGTATGGCCCCCGCCGCCACCTCCCCCCGACATAAAACAGACGAGGATAAAACTGTCGGCTGAGAACTCGACTCGTTTTGCCAGATTAGACAACGAGGCGAAGAGGTTGATAACTGAACTGGGAAGCAGTAGCATCGGCTCACTGGGATTCAGAGACAGCTGGCTGTTTGTTGGTGCAAAGGGAGCAGCAAAGAAGAGCCTTTTTGAGAAGGTAAAAGCTCTCACGGGAATTGCATGTGCTTTTAGGCATCTTCATTCAGTCATCAACTTTATTCTTTACTGGGTGTAGACTAATTCAGCTGACCTTTTACACACTAGCTCACCGGCGCAGCCACACTTTTTTCAGTTTTTTTAGTCGCTGGAGTGTTTATGTGATCAAAGATGACTCTTATCACCGTTTATGAGAGGCTTTGCTCTCCCGGGTGTAGCCTCGGATTTACTGATGTTGTTCAGATGTTCCTGAATTCCTCCTGTAATTATTCTGTTTTCAGCACACTAAGAACGATAAGCAGAAGAACATCTATGATGGGTGGCCGGAGCTCATCTACCTCACAGGATGCATCCCCAAATATCATGGCTGATATGCTGCTTTATCCTCCTCTGACCGGTTGCAACCTGTTACCATGAAAACCATGCAGGAAAATAGGAAGGAATAGGAAACTACAGCCTGGAATGTAACTTGAAATATTCAGTGTAAAGCTGCGTGCTTAGTCCTTTGTTCCCGTCTCCTAGCTGGGGAGAAGATTTTGTTTGTGTTCTGTTCTTTGGTTTATTTCTAAATAACCATGTCTAAAAAACAAACTCCTCTTCTTTCTATTTCAACTTCTAGCTGAAATGGGACATTTAAAAAAAAAGAATGCAGGATATAAATTCAAGTACTGAATTTTTTAGAGCTTGTCTTTTTTTCTTCTAGCTCCAGCAGGAAAATGCACACAATACAATGTCTAATCTGGAGTAACCGAGTAAAAGTTCCCACTAGGAGATGTTTTAATATATATATATATATATTTTTTTAAATATTCTTACTACAGGTGATTGTTTAAGAGTCATTTGTCAGGTTTTTTCTTGTGGGTGTACTCCAGTGTATTTATTAGTCTGAATACTGAAACTAAATATGTGGTTTTGACTTTAGAAGGAACTTTCTCAATTTTACAAGTTTTAATTTATTGTCTTTTTAAAATAGAATAATTCTCCTTAGGTCTGTTTAATTAGTTAGATTTTACCATTCACTTGTAGCACGTTCCGGGAAGGTGAACAAATATATTTAATCTGGCCTCTGCTTGCCACATCCTGTTTAAATGTTCCTGTTGCTCCTTATGAAAGTAAACACAGCTGGCTTCTGGAAGCAGCACTTGGCCCGCCTCAATGGTGAACTATAGGATCAATGTAATATGTTTAAAAAGCAAACTAATTACTGCTCCTAATGTTGCTTAATTTGGCTGGTTTAAATGTGATTTATGTATAGTGAGGTTAAAGCCATTTAACTGATCTGTTATGGTTCACGTCCGCTGTGTAAATAGTGTGTGTTCTGTGTCAGTTGATGGAGGCAAAATTATTTGCTCCAGTGGTGTTTTAAAATATTTTCCTATCAGTGGACATTTTTACATCTTAACTGTAAACTCTAACTATTATTTGCAATTGTGATGTAAAATAAATGTTTTTTTTAAAAACGCAGACCGTTTATTTATTGTTGCAGCGGAACTGAATGAAGTCATTGGTTTCGAGCCGGACATTTTTCTGGAAGGAGCCAAGACGTCAGTCTCGATTGGCTGTGCCAGCAGCAAAGGAGCTGATATGATTGGTGGCGAAGGTGGCGAGGATGAGCATGAGCCCTTCTGATTGGTGAACGCTGTGTCTGCGCATGACGCTCCTTTGAAATGGAGCGTTAAAGGGTAAACCCCGCTGTCGAGCGTGTTTTAGATTTGTTTTTTATTTAGAGAATAAATTTGATTTTTTTTGTATGCGGCCACCACACGTGGATCAAAATGGCCACGTTGGTCCTCGACAACGGCGCAAATTCGGCGAAGATAGGATACAGTCTGGAAAAAGTCAGGTAGGTTTAGCTGTTAGCAAAGCAGCTAACATTTGTTATTGTGATTGACGGTGAAGCCACAGTTGTCCAGCACAAATTCACCTTTAAAACGGTATTTCTTTTTAATTAGTCTTTTGTTAGGTTGTGGTGCCAATAACAACTATATTTCTACCTACTGTCATCTTCTTACAAAAACAATCGTATTGCCTTTACTGAAAATTCAATCATGTTTCTATAAACCATAACTTTAGCTAGTTGTAGAAAAAATAATTAAAACACACACACGCACACACCCACACCCCAAAGTTGTGTATATTTTGTAGCTAAAATATTTTACATAAATTACGTTATTCCTTTCCTTTACTTGGATTGCATAGATACATTCTGATGATTATGTACTGATAATTAGCTGTTCTTTTGCTCGCAGTGTTCTAACCTTTCCTGTTTCTGCTTCAGTGTTATTCCAAACTGCCAGTTTCGTTCCAAGACATCCAGATTAAAAACGTTTACAGCCAATCAGCTTGATGAGATCAAAGATCCTTCAGGTCTATTTTACATTCTCCCCTTCCAGAAGGTACGAGGCTGTCACCACAGGCAGACCGTTTCCACTTTCTCAGAAATGCTTCCTTCATCGTGTGAGCTTTCTGTTATTCCACTTCAGGGTTATTTGGTCAACTGGGATGTCCAGAGGAAAGTGTGGGACCACCTGTTTGGAAAAGAAATGTTTAAGGTTTATATCTTGCTTTTAACGTGCTCTATGTAAATAATGAAATGTTCATCTAATCTGATGTCCCCTCCCTGGATCTTCAATATCTAGGTCGACTTTGCAGATACGAGCATCGTCATCACAGAACCGTACTTCAACTTTTCATCCATTCAGGAATCAATGAATGAAATCCTTTTTGAGGAGTACCAGTTCCAGTCAGCTCTCAGAGTAAACGGTGGGTTAATTTAGACACATTAGACACAGAAATTACTGTGGAAGCACACACCACCCACCCATTCATCTTCTACCTCAACAGGGAGGTTGGGCCCCGGTTTTGAAATCTTTCATAACACAATCTGGGTTTTATTAGTCCCTAGTGGGAGGTTTAGATGACATATTATCGGCGTTTAAATGAATGTAAACAGGCACACTTGCCCTTTTTTGTTTTGTCATTTGCTCATGTTTGTTTTTTCCTCTGCAGCTGGCTCCCTCAGCGCTCATCACTACTTCCATACGAATCCATCAGAACTGTGCTGTTTGGTGGTTGACACTGGATTCTCTTTCACCCACATTGCCCCTTACTGCCGCAGCAAAAAAATGAAAGAAGGGATTCGGAGGTCAGGGAACCAGAACCTAACCAGTGTTAGCGGTCATAGCACAAAAAAGGGACTGATGGCTTCTTCTCCTCTGCAGGATCAATGTAGGAGGGAAGCTCCTGACCAATCACCTCAAGGAGATCATTTCCTATCGGTAAGACGTCTTAACAACTCAGAACTGCATTAATGTCAGAAATAAAAGACTTCTTCAGGGTGTAAAACGGTGCTAACAATAATTCCTCTCCTTCTTTCCAGCCAGTTACATGTCATGGATGAAACCTATGTAATCAACCAGGTGAAGGAGGACGTCTGTTACGTCTCCCAGCAGTTTTATAAAGACATGGAGATTGCCCAGTAAGCCCAGTTACACCACAGCAACCACAGAGCAGACTGATTTATTTATAATGTCATGTTTTAGTAAAAAAACAACACTGTTTAACTTTAACAACATTATCTCATTTTCTGACTTTGTGCTCAATCGAAAGTTCAGAATTTGCTAAAATCCTCTTTCAAGAACAGGCTCAGACTGACATTTAGATGAAACAAGTCAGCAGCGTAGCTGAAGCTTGTCTGTGGCCAGGTTGAAGGGGGAGGAAAACACAGTGATGAGGGATTATGTCCTTCCTGACTTCAGCGCCATCAAAAAAGGTTTCTGCAAGGTGAGAACACACATTTAATTTGTGGTTGCACAGCGACACAGTGGTTGGTTCTCCTCTCTCTGTCCACCAGCCTAAAGAAGAGATGGTCTACAGTGGAAAGTACAAAACAGGGGAGCAGATCCTGAGGCTGGCCAACGAGCGCTTCGCTGTCCCGGAGATGCTCTTCCACCCATCTGACATCGGCATCCAGGAGATGGGCATCCCAGAGGCCATCGTAGACTCCATCCAGTCCCTACCAGAAGGCACTGACATTTTTCCTCATATGTATTAGTTTTAAACTAATATTATAAATAGAGGGAATTTTATAGTTGGGTACAATAGAGCTGAAACTTTCTGGTTTTTTGTAAGAAAATAAAACCCCCGGATTGCTAAGCGTATGTGAAATAATGTCTTAACATGTACTTTTTTCCTCTCATCAGAAATGCAACCCCATTTTTACCAGAACATCGTCCTGACTGGAGGGAACACTCTATTTCCCGGCTTCAGGAAGCGGCTGGAGGCAGAGCTACGCTCGCTTGTCCCTGCCCACCTGCCTGTGTCAGTTCTGCTCCCGCAAAAGTAGGTGCCACTGAATTTCTGAAGATCAGCACTAACAGAAAGATGCTGAAGTAGGTCTTACTCTCAATCAGATGCTCATCCACCTCATTGTGCTGTTGTCATGTTGTGCAGCCCCATCTGTTACTCGTGGGAAGGCGGGAAGCTGCTTGCTCACAGTCCAGACTACGACGAAATTGTGGTGACACGAGAAGACTATGAAGAGAATGGACATTGTATTTGTGAAGAAAAGTTTGATACCTGACTGAACTGAAAGACAGCCATGAAATGATCGTGGTCGTGTTTCCTGCAACGGAAAATAAGCAATACGGTTTTTTTGTTAGTATATGGGCAAATTTACTGGCGTCGACACACATCATGAATTAAAATATTTTGTTATTATTGTCAGTATAGTTTGATTTTTTTTTTAACATTTCTTCTCACATCTACTTTAGTCATCACAATTATTGTAAACAACACAATACTAAAACAGCAAGTTGCCCTTAAAATTAATTTGTCACTGAAAATCTACAGTACAGTAATTATGATTAAAAAAACGTTTGTAAAATTTAATATGAACTTATTTGATGGGAATTTTTTTTTTCAATTAAATAATTTTTCAGTTTTTTGCTTTTAGGACCTTCACCCAAACTTCCGGATCGAAAGTCTGATTGTGGCGCGAACCTGTAAGCGCATTAATTTATATGATTTGATTAATTTGTCACGTTTTGTAAGATATTACCTCTGTTATTCTATTTTATTCTCCGTCTTTTATTTTAAGAATTTTTAAAGTCACGGTAGGAGTATTCACGAAAATCGAACTTTATTATTTTTTTTTTATTACCGTTTTTACAGCTAGCATAGCCGAGGTATTAGTTACAGAAAGTATTTAGGTTACGATAGCGAATTCTTGTTCTGCAAAAGAATGGCGACAGCGAGAAAACAGCTTAAAAAGAAACTCGCAGCAGAAAAGGCTGATAAAAGTGTGTATGATTTCGGTGAAGATGAAAAAAAAGAACTGAGTGGATCAGAAGACGACGTTAGAGAAGGTAAGAGAAGTTAGCTCTAGCGACGCTTGGTTAGCATTAGCGGTGGCTACTGCTTGAGCTAATTAAAGCGCAACAATTTTGTATTTTGTTTTTTCCTTAAGAAGTGCAAATTCCGGCGTTAGAAAGGTCTGCCAAGAAAAGAAACGCCACTGAAATGGAAGAAGAGGCGCCGTGTGTTGTAGGGTATGAACTGTTGTTTTTGTTTGGTTTTTTTTACATTGTAATCATCTTAATTGGACTGGTCTTAATAGATAATGTGTTTTTTTATATAATTGCACAATGAAATTTTAAGATCTTAATAAAGGGCCAATGCTACTTAATTGGATACTGAACTGAATATTTTTAACGCTTTTTCAGCAATGAGGTACAGTCAATGTTGGAAAAATTTGGAGGTAAGTAACTTTTGGTGAAGGTGTGCCTTTTTTTGCGTTTTATGGTGAACATTAATAGCATACATTTGATAATTGCTGCCATAATTATAAACAGGTTTCATCACAATGTTGTAAAAGTGATATTGCTTGATCTTTATCAAACCGCTTCTGCACCCAGATCAGTTTTTTTCTTTTTACTTGCTGACAGCTGACATCAGTAAGGTTATGCAGTCGAAGAGGAAACGCTTGGAGAGCCTGACGAAGAACTACATGAAGGGGAGCCAGAACAAACTGGAGCAGCTCTGGAACACCTACCATGGCCAGAGGTCTGGCTTTCTGAAGCCTGCGATCTAAGGATAAAATCGCTCAGCTGAGATTTAAGACCTTTTAATGTGTTAAAATGCATTTTCTTGTTGTTTGTTTTATTTAATGTTGGGTACATTATCATGAGGATATATAATATGTGTATACTCAATGTTTTTGTGTGTTTTCAGACAAAAGCTCACGCAGCAGTACTCCCAGCAGGTGTCGGCTGCTTTACAGCAGTGGGAGATGGAAGCCCAGCGATCTGAAGAGCAGGAGGAAAAATTCAATGTTGGTTCTTTGTTTTTTCCGTTTCCAGCAATAAAGCTACTGATGTGATGTTTTAAAGTAGTTCTCTCACATAATATAGAATAATACCCAGTGTCTTGATGGTGCTTCCATGATACTCAGAGTGTGTTCAAGCAGCAGCTGAAGATTCTGCAGCAGGCTCGAGTGGTGCAGAACCAGAAGCTGAAGATGGTCAGAGAACTGTACGAGCAGTTTGTGAAGGTGATGATGTCTGACCTAGCGTTCACCCACAGGAAGATATTTTACTGTGTTGTAATTAAAACAGCGTATTACAGTTGGTACTGTAAGTTTGACTTTGACGTATAAGAACTACAGAAATGACGTCTGCGTGGGAGCCACTCCACCACGACAACAAACTACCTGTTTTCCATTTTCTTTAGGACATGGAGGAGATGGAAAAGAGCCACGATGCTTTCCTGCAGGGAGCACAACAGGAGCTGAAGAAGGAAATGGCCATACTGCAGAAGAAGATCCTCATAGACACGGTGAGTTCATGCAAAAAAGGCTCCATAAACAAGTAAAAACAGTTATTTCTTTTTTAAGTTTATTTGAGCTCGTGCACCCTAAACTAGACATTACTACAATTTAGATTTAACATACGTACTCATATATTTGGTCGTGTTTTTCTTTGCGCAGCATCAGCAGGAGATGGCCACAGTTCGCAAGTCCCTGAAGTCCATGCTCTTCTAGCCCGCCGTTACCATGGCAACAGCGGGCTAGGTCATCGTCAGCGAGTTATCCTTCCTGTAACGTTGGCAGCAGGTTTGTGATGGCAGCCGTCACCAGTGATGGTTTGCGTTTGTTCTGTGGCGACATCAAAGCTGATTCTGAGCTGAAGTTTGCAGATTTCGGTTCAAACATTTTCTCCTTTTATGATCTTTTTAGTTTTGCGGTTTAAGTAACATCTAAATGTTAAAGTAAAGGTTATGTATGAACTGAATTGATGGTTCATGTCTTTGGAAAGCAGGAAAACAAAAAATCGCTTCATTTTGATTGATGTGGATTATCAAAATCCTTAACTGTTGATTTCAAGTTGCTTCTCGTTGCTCCTGAATTCCCATACTTCTTAATTAAAACTGTACTGTAGCAGAGATCTTTAACATTATTAATGAGTCAAATTTAACACAGGTCTCAACAATCTTCCCTTTAAAATGATCATTTTGACAGTTTTACTCTTTCTTAATCTTTATTTTTGACATGAAATGTTTATGTAAAAAATCCACATGTGGCTGCTCACGTGTGAGGAAATAAAAACTAGAAAAGTTAGAAAAGTTCAGATTGGAGATGGAAAAGCTGCAGGATTGTTTAAATTGATGAGTTTTCTTCATTCAGACACTCTTATGCTTGTCTTTTTTCCAAGCTACCGCACACAACTTCACACACACACACACACACACACACACGAGACGCTGCTGATGTGCTCAACACCAGTAGGTGCTGCAAGTTCAAGGCACAGAAACAGGACTGAGGAGAGGCGGCAATGTAGGAAAGCGTCGCCGTGTCCTCTCTCAAGGCCGAGGAGTTCCACCAGCTCTGGATCTGAGATCAGTAGTTGGTCTTCAGCCTGCGGTTCTCCTCTTTCAGCCTCTCGATCTCCTCCACCAGAGACTCGTTGACGGAGTATCTTTCAATCAGACTGTGGATCTCATTCTGAAACAACAAATCCGCATTCAGTGGTGTCTTCCGAGAGGTGAAATCTCACAACCAAGGTGGAAGAGCAGAGATTCTCACCAGCTGGATGTAGAACTGCCGGACCATCTCCACTTGCAGGTTGACGATGTCTCTGTGGCAGGTGTCCCTGAGGAGGAGACACAAACATCGTCATGACCAGGCGCCTCTCACGGCGGGGTTTATCAGACTATCTGGGGGCCGAACCGGAATTCCTCCAGCGTTTCATGAATCATGTTTTGGATGAAGTGGATTTGCAGGGAGGTGAGAGGAGCAGCTCCTCCGTGTCCGACCACCTCCGCGATGTTCTGGGAGAGGGAGGAGGACACGGCTGCCGACAGAGCGGAACCTGAAGGTGCAGATGAGGTCGTCAGACACGACAAACCATCCAACTCTGCTGTACAGCGCTCTGAGGTAACACACACACACACACACACACACACACACACACACACACAGGTGTACCTGCTGCTACAGCTCCCTGAACAGGTGAGTCGTAGCTCAGCTGGGTTTGAACACCGTTGGCTCTCCTGAGGCTCGGTTCTGGAGTGAAGAAGGGTGGGGCTGGCTGGCCAAGACTGGCCTGATGGGATGAAGTGGGCGTGGTTCGAAGGTCCCCCTCCAGGCTGGAGATGCTGGTTTTATCGGGCTGTAGATGTAAACGCCGCGCTTGTTACCCAGCACGGCTCTACGCTAACAGTTGTGATAAAGGCCGACGTTCAGAGCTCTGAGTTAGTACCTTTGCCATGTCACCTGACTCGGCTGCTGCCGCCGGGTCTGCCTCCTCTTCTTTGATGGGAGGGGTTTGGTAGACAGACAACGGGCTGAAACATCGGCCCGCAGAGGCCACCAGGGGCGTCTTGCGGTGGGAGCTGGCACCTGTCTGACAGTCTGAAAGAAAGGGATTCTATCTGAGAGAGCAGAAATCACATCAGAATGGTGTAAACCAGCAGAGGGGAGAGGTCAGACCTTCTCTGACTGGGGAGAAAACGTCCAGACTGGTCCGACCGATGACCGGCTGACCCTCGCACTCTCTGGACAGCATCTCCAAACTGGCTGCTTCAGAAAGACAACCTCAGAGCCAGAACTAAAGGCCTTTTCTGAACAAACCTGGCTTCTTTTTCACCTTGTGATTTTCCAAACGTGTCTCCAGCTGCCCCCTGGCTCCTGGAGTCTGTAAAAGACAACCAGAAAAACGGTCAAACAGGCTCCAAATTTAAAATGAAACACGAGGAGAATGCGTGACGTGTGAGGGCAGTGAAGGCATCGTCTGACCGTCGCGAGCAGGAGAGAAGATATCCAGACTGTTCTGTCTGACACAGCTGAACTTCTCGACAGAAGGCTCCGATCCCTGCTGGCCCTCCGCCTCCCGGGAAACCACGTCGGCACACCCTGCTGGTGATAACACCGTGGCGACATTGTTCTGTTTCAGACTATCACAAACTACTCTATACTCAGAAAGGTGGCACCTGGTTTTGGTTCATGAAAATAAAACACATGCCATACCACATAGACCAATATTTAGGACCAACCTGAGTTGGTGGCGAGCCTCTGAGGGCCGGAGGCCGTGGCTGGGGCAGGATCTGGCTGATTCAACACTTTGGTTGAAGATCTCTTCATGCTGGCAGCTTTAGCAGAGCCCAGTTTGCTGTTCTGTCATTTATAAAAGACGACACAGAAACAGGTGACTCGTGTTCATATACTCACACCTGGACTTTACAGATTCACCACTACAGATCAGAGGATATTTAAACGGTAAAAGAAGGGCTGATGCTGACAGACTGCTGTCGGGTCACATCTGAGAGTACCTTCTGTTTGACGTTGCTCTGGAAACGCAGGCAGGTGACAGAGGTTTTATGTGCCACAGTGATCCGAGTGGGTGCGCTGGAGTTCCTCAGGTCATACTGGTAAATCTTCCCTTGAGTGGATCCCACTATGAGACCAGTACCATCCAGGGTGAAATCTACAGAGGTGAGTGGACTCTCCACTCGGATGGACTTCAGAACACTGGAGATACGAAACGGACCTGAAAAACTTTGCTTTTATTCAAAATATCGGCGTCTCGGGCGGTCAAAGATCTCACATTTTGCTGACTGTGTCGTAGCAGATGATCTTCTTGTCTAGACCGACGCTGACCACGAGAAGCTCACTGGCAGGAGAAAAGACCAACCCAGAGCCGGGAGCTTTATGGCTGCTGTCAAAGACGTGGATCTCTTTCTGTGTGTTGGCGTCCCACAGGACCATGGTGCCGCTGTCAGAAATGCTGCCCAGCAGGGAACGCTTGAGTGGGGACAGCCTCAGGTCATGGATGGGCTGGAGATGCAGCAGGAGAAGACTTGTCAATAACCTTGAGATTCAATTTCCTGAGATGTGAGTCTGATGAATCCATACGGTTGAACAGAGACGCAGCCAGACCTGGTTGACTCCATGACCGAAGGGCTTGCTGGAAACATTGGTAGTCAGGCTGTGGAGGACCAGGTCCCCGCTGGTGGAGCCGGAGGCGATGGAGCTGTCATTGGCGTTGAACGACACACAGGTCACCTCTTCTTTGTGGTCCTACAGGACAGCAAGCCATACCTTCAACCTTGTGGTTGTTAAATATATTGAAAAAGATATTTCAAAGATGCTTTTACCTTCAGGGAGCGATGCAGCCTCTTTGTCTTTAGGTCCCAGATGTGGACACAGTGGTCCAGACCTCCACTGACCAGGAACTGAGATGAGGAGCTCAGACACACACGGGTTTGCCTTTTCTGGTGGAGTGACCGTGAACCAAACGTGGCCGTGAGTTTATCATTTCATGTAGAATTGAGCTGTGTTTACATTAAACAAATAATCTCCACTCACGGGAAGAAAACGAGATGATTAAAATAAAACACATTCCCTTTTTTATTGCATAAACCCACAACAAATGCTCTCCAAAAAATACAGAAAGGTCATTTTCTTACCCCGTCTGCCAGTTCCACTACTGGAACTGGAGTCGACTTGAGGCTTGAGACGACCAGTTTGTCTCCACCACTGCTGGCAGTCACCAAGTACTGGTCTGAAAGAACTGGTCAAGGCACGTCCATCTTTGAAACAAGCGAAATTTAGTCTATAACACAGCCTAATTTTTACTTTAAATGACATTTTTTTATTTGAAAATTTACAGTAATAGCAAATACATTCTTAGGTCAAAGGAACTTTTATTTATTTTATCTTTTTCTTTTTTGATGACAGGATGATCTATGGCTGATTACATTCCAGTCTACCAGCAAAGTGATCAGGATACTGTTGGAGCTCCAGCAGGCTTGTGCAACTGGGTGGCTGATGCTGTGTGGATTGAACTGCTCCAGCGGTGCCATGGTAACCGCGTCCCACATCTTTACATTGTCGCCTGTAGAAACAAGGCGGATGTTCTCCTCCATGATGAAGGCTGGAGAGAACTAAATTAAATTAATACAGATCCAAACAATTAGTGACATTTCTCACCAACTACAGTCACTCCCTGCTTTTCTTTGTTACATCTGTGAGTTTACTTCACACTGATCTGCCTTTGACACATGATGACATCTTTCGTGGATGAGGTATCCTCCTTTAACAAACTTTTCAAACACACAATGTCCCCTTTTATGTCTAAACTGTAAAAGAAACGAGAACTTAAACAGCAACAGATGACTCTTTAACGACCACATACGCTGTCTTAAACTTGAGTTTCAGTATTGACACGTAAACAAACTATGGAAAAGATAAACACCCACCCCACAAGCGCATTTTCTGAATGCATGACATTATTTCAATAGTTTTTTAATTAATAACGTTTAACCACGAAAGTTTTTTTTTTAACTCAATGTCAAGTATAAAACGGTAAAGTTACTTAGCTGGTTTTAGCTACTGTCAAAACACGGTAGCTACAACAGACCTTTAGAGACAGCATAGCGGTTCTAAAGTTGTCGAACTGTCATTTGATATGCTTTGACTTATATTTACAATGCTTATATTCTGAGACTATCCAAACCTATCATAATCCTGTTTTAATTGTGTTTTACATACCCGGTAAACTTGATTAAAGTTAGGTCAACAGTTGACTTAGCTGTTGTGTTTAGTAGTGCAACAACAGCCGATAGACCGCCACTACCGGGACCCGGGAAGGACAAAAAGTATTGAGTATTCACGCGAGTTTCGTCTTCTTCTTCTTCTTCTTAAAATATCGGACATGTTAAACAAGGTAGTAGCGCATATCGCCGCCTATTGGTGAGGTATGACGGAAGTACCTTTACCTAAACATAAAAAGCTGTAATTTATTAGCCTGAAAAATAGAGTAGTAGTATCGAGAAAGAAATACACACAACAAATATTTATAACTAATAAAATAAAAACAAACAAAAAAAATGCGTTTTCTGCGGTAAATGTTATAACCTTAGTCCATAAGGGGGCAGTATTTCGTTGTTTTGTGTGTAGTTTACAGAGTAGAAGAAGACGACTCCCGCCCACATCCGCTCATCTTTTTAAACCAAGGCGGGATTTTTTTTCCCACCTCATTCGGTCCGCTTTTTCGGTCTTGTTGAAATTATATTTCCTATTACCGAATCACCATCAATATGGTCAGGACTAAAGCCGACAGTGTTCCTGGATCCTACAGAAAAGGTACAGCAACACACACGAAATGTTTATTAAGTACAAATGAAGCGATCTCCTAAATATTTGTGTTTCTAGTACGGTCTGGCCTGCCATGTACATTCGTAACGAAATAAGCCCTTTAGTTTAAGACATTAGCTTCACTGGATACTCTATTGACATAATAAGTATGAGTTATTTTAACCAGATAAACGTTATAATGTCGAGCCGTTTGTTGAGAACGTTACATCCGAGTCTTGCGTTCCGCCCGTCTCCCGCCATCACAGTCCGGGTTCTGCCTAAAGCTCAGCCGGACCCACCTTCGAAGGTGAGGCGTGGAGGCCGCTGATGGCCGCTCCCGTGTTGGTGTGGTGTTGGGAGACAACCGTCTGCTTGGCGCCTGCAACAGCCTCTGTCTGGAGGCAAACTGGCGCCACTTTTGAGCGCCGCGGTGCTCCTTTGTCCACTTTCTGCCCCGAACAAGCGGCTCGGGTCCAGGGCAGGCCAAAGGCGGCCTCGGGCGGGGAACCAGCGTCCTGCTTCTAGCACACCCACCGGTGCAGACCCGGCGTCCCAGCACGCTCACGTCAATGCTGTTCCACTTGGGAGTTGTGCTAGTGTCTACTTTTATTCTTGTTTTTTAAGAATTATCACAGGATCTTGACGTGTGTGGTTGTGATTCCAGCTGTTGCAGCTTCTGCTCCTCGGAAGTCTCTGGGATCCAGTTCCACAAACTCTTCCCCCAGCAGCCAGTGTTCCACTCCTGGTCAGTTCCAGCCCACCTCGCAGTCACCCAACACGCCGTGCACCTGCTCGTGACTTTATATTTTAATTCACAGCAAAGAACAAGTATGCTGGGGGCAACCCGGTGTGTCCTCGTCCAACACCAACCTGGCAGAAAGGCATCGGTGACTTCTTTGGCGGCCCCCCCAGGAAGCCCGAGAAGGAAAACCTGAAACCCCAGGAGGTGGAGGATGAGGAGGAGGCTGGAGGCAGTGGGATGTCAAAGGCCAGCAGAAAGTAAGCCGAAATAATCGCAGGTTTGCGCAGAACCAGCGCTCGTTCCGGTGGTTTTCAGCCTTTCTGCTGCTTTGTTGTCTTTCTGGAAGAGGATTTCTAGGAAGGCTTGAGACTGAGCAAGCTTTTGCTGACATGAGGAGTCGCTCCTGCCGTCTGGAGTTTTACTGGAATTGTACTGGTCAGGAGCTGGTCAGGGAGGAGAGATGGGAGCTGGAGGCGTGGGTCCAGAGCGGACTGACCCTGGGACCGTAGCTTCGGCGGGCAGTCGTGACTCCGGTGTTCTGTTGTCCACAGGTCCAGACCGCTTCCCGATGAGGATGAGGATGACTGAAGAGGATGAATGTTGGCGTTCCAGACCTGCTCAGTGGCATTTTTCTGTACATGTTTGTATATAGGTCCTTCTGATGAGTTACATTGTCTTGTATAGTTCATTAAACATGTTTTTATGTTTTAACCGGGGGGCTTTTTTGTTGTTTCAGTTCATTTTGGGAGTTCAGATGTGTGAGATGGCGGTGGTAGCTCACCTGTGTAACCATCATTTTTGGAGGTGACACTTCTGTCCCAGCACAGGTGCAAATCCAGCTGAAGGAGGCCAAATTTCACCTGAGCTGAAGCGCCTGGTGCAAACTACACCACTTAGAAAGGTTGAACTGCATTTAAGGCACACGTTTCCTGCACGACTCTTCTGAAACAACCGATGTCTGTGGGCGTTCCTAAACAATGATTCCTGTTGAAACCAGTTCCACCAGGTGACTGGCACCGGCCCAGGTGGTGTTCGCCTTCACAGCACGGCAATAAAAAAACCTGAGCTCCTTTCAGTCGCTTATTTGCCTTCCAACTGGAAATTCTGTTATTTTACAGACACTTTTGGAATCTCGATCCACAGAGCTGGCAAATTAAAACGACGCCGATCAGCAAAGCGAAGCGCCATTGTGTCCGCCTACGGAAGCCCGCGCGGTCAAAAGCAGCCCGACCGGCCCGACGAGCAGAGGCCGCTCTGCTCTGCGAACCCCCCCGGAAACGCTTTTCCCCTCGGTGCGCCGAGGGCCGGAGCGGCCGGAGGGCGTCGCAACGCGGACCCTCCCGCCGGGCTCGGCTCGTCTCCGCCCCCCTCACGCGCTGATTGATCGCGTCACTCCGGCGCTCGCGACGTCCGGGTGCAGTCGCGTGCTGGCTGTCGCGAGCCTCGGAGGTCCCCAGGAGCCCGAGGATGTCCGGGGCCAGCGGCTTCGGCTGGACGGTGGTGGTGCTGACCTGCCAGCACAAGGACAGCGTGTACGCCTTCCAGAGGGGTGAGTGGCCGCGCGCGGGCCCGGCCGCCGGCGGCTCCCTGAGACCCGGGGGGATGTTGGGCAGCTCTGACCCAGATGAGAACCCGCGTCCGGCGGGAGCGTTGGTGCGCGATATTGGACAGACCTGCGGATCTCAGGGGCCAAAGTGCGTTTGTTTCTGCGCGTCAACAGCCGGGAGGCTCCCTGCTGGCAGATCCACACACGGTTCACTGGGATAAGTTCCCTAGCCCTAGCCCTAGCCCTAGCCCTAGCCCTAGCCCTAGCCTGCAGGTGTTTACTTTTGTCCTGACAGTTTCCTATGACATGAAAATGTCGGGCTTTGCTGTGAGTGTAGAGCAGTCCGGGCAGACTTCATGAGGGTTACTGTAAAAACCTGCTGGGAAACTTTAAGCCACCGAGGTCACAAAGATAAGCAGAGAAAAGAACGAAGGAGCCGTGTGTGAGGACGGTATGTGCAGGAGATCCGGTCTGGAGCCTCGAAGGTCACGGAGATAAGACCAGAACCAGGATCCACGACCAAGACTCCAGTCAACTCTGTTTAGAATTACAGACCTTAAAAGACAGAAGTCTAACCCTGACGCTGTCATTTGGATTTGAAATCCCATTTAAACACATTTTGCTGTGATGAATTAACGTGTGTGTGTGTGTGTGCGTGTGCCAGAGCTGGAGTTGCGGCAGCAGCGAGGCTCCCTCCCCCAGGACGTGTTGGTGACGACGGTGGCGGACCGCCAGGAGCCGCTGGGCAGCGGAGGGGCCACGCTGAACGCCCTCCTGGTGGCTGCCGAGCACCTGAGCAGCAGAGCCGGACACACGGTGAGGCCTCCTGACGCCGCGCCCTGGCTCCCCCGGGCTGTTGCTATGGAAACCCAGGTGTTTTCCACCCGAGTCAGCGGTTGACAGGTGGATCTGCTCTCCGCCGCCCCAGGTGGTGACCGCGGACGTCCTCCACGACGCTCACATCCTCATCCTGCACACGGTGAGAGCGGCTGGAGCTGGAACCCGGCGCCGGGTCCGTGTGGTCTTCAGCGGGTCGTTTCTCCCCCCGCAGGGCCGGGACTTTCCCTGGAGCTCCTGCAGCAGGGCCTTCTGCTGGCTGCCCCTGGAGAGCGCCGACCAGAGCGTCCACGCGCCGCTCTGCTGCTTGGACCTGCTGCTGGACCGGCTCGGCCGGCAGGTGGGCTGCCCACCAGCACCCACTACTGCCACGCCCGTCAGAACATACTCAGGGTGTCTTTGTGGACCAACGCAGGTCTGCCCCGGTTCCCCCCCTGGTGTTTGGGTCTGCAGCACCGACATGATCCTCCACATCCCTCCGGACTTCGGTCAGTTTCAGTCCGCCGCTGCAGCGTTCCGATGACTGAGCCTTGAACAGACGTTGTGTGTCCTAGTCTTGTCCTGGGAGGGCTTTTCAGGTGTTCGGGTTCTGGCGTTGCCAGGTGACGTCTCGTACGCGCTCAATCACGGAGTCTACCTGTCCGACCAGCAGGTGCTCACCTTTCAGGGTTGGGTCAGATCCGGACGCACGCGCGGGCTTCATGAGGTGCGCTTGGTTTGTCTCCCAGGGTCGGGTCCGGGACATCGTCTACAAGGGACGGGAGGAGCAGCTTGTGCCGGCAGTGATGCCCGATGGGAAAGTTCCTCTGGTGGGTCCTCCTGCCGGTCCCGGTGGACTTCTGAGAATGTGACGTGGGAAAATGTCGGCTCGTGCGTCTGCAGGTATCAGGGCCGGTGTTTT
Source organism: Tetraodon nigroviridis (assembly GCA_000180735.1). Classification (NCBI taxonomy): domain Eukaryota; kingdom Metazoa; phylum Chordata; class Actinopteri; order Tetraodontiformes; family Tetraodontidae; genus Tetraodon; species Tetraodon nigroviridis. The sequence goes on along the minus strand of CAAE01007124.1, from coordinate 75,100 downwards.
TCAGCAGCCTGGTGTCAGAGAAGCTGCTCCTCACTCACGTCACCCCTCCTCTGGACGGCTGCACCTACCTGGGCCTGGACTCCGGGGCTCCACCCCTCCAGGTAACTCCGGCCACAAAGACGGCTCAAACCGGTGCTTTGAAAGTCTTCCTCCTTCCAGTCTTCCTCTGCCCCCCCAGATTTCCTTGTTCCTGGACGTGCTCAAGTGCCTCTGCTCGGACGTGACCCAGGACCGGTTTGTGAGTGAGGACAGAACCGGCTGCAGTTCCCCGGTCGGACCGCAGGGGGCGACGGTGAGGCGGGGCAGGGAAGAGCTGTGGAGGATCCTGAGGGGAACGCCCCTCACCGTGGGTGGGTGACAGAAAGCCTTCCTCCTGACACCACACACAAACACACACACACACACACACACACACACACACACGCCTGTGTGATTTACGTTCACCGCTGCTGGAGCCTGATTGGCTCCCAGGCAGCGGTGATGTCATCGGTGGCGCAGGTGCACCAGCTGACTGATCCTCTGTTTTGCTGTCCTCGCCGTAGCGTACGTCCCAGGTGGTTGCTATGACTACCTCACCCTGTCTGGAAAGCAGCATGTGGAGCGGCTGAGCCGGGATTGGACAGACAGGAACGTTCTGTCCCACATCCAGGTGACACCCGCCGTTCCCGTTTGTCCCACCTGTCCGGGCGAGTCCACCTGTCCAGCTTGGCTTCTCTGCAGAAGGAGCGCGGGGTCGACCCTGGAGCCAGGATCATCAACAGTGTCCTGGAGGAAGACGTTGCCGTGGCGACTGGAGCCGTGGTGCAGCACTGCCACCTAAAGGTCAAGAAAGGCTCTTGTTTGCCAACTAGAACCATCAGCAGGTTCTTCTGGGACCAGATCGGCTTTTAGCTGCATCAGGAAAGCCTTCGGAGCGAAACCCTCGAAGCAGCCCGGCATACGCCCGTGTCCTCGTGGCTCCAGCGTGACTCGGCTTCGCTCCCACCAGGGTCCCCTGAAGGTGCCGGCGGGTTGCCTCCTCTCCGGTCTCAGCTCGGCGGCGTCTCAGTGTCTGCGGCAGCTGGACCTGGGCGCTGACATCATCGTCCAGGGACACCACATCCAGCTGGGGGACCTGAAGCTGCGGGTGTACACGGTGATGGGCGCGCAGGACCCGCTGGAGGTAGCGCTGCTGTTGCCGTGGCGATCGGCCGAGGGCTTCCGCCCCGGGACAGGAGAGAACGGCTGAGGTCTTCCTCCCTCACCCCCCGGTCTCGCTGCTCTTCCTCCCCAGGCCTCCTTCGGCGACCGCGGAGCCTCCTTCCTCAACCAGAGTTGGAGCCGCTTCTGCAGCAGAACCGGAATTCAGTCAGTGTTCCCTCACAACCGTTAACGACGGTGTGAGGGTTTAAAAATGACCCCGTCCCCGTAAACCTGCTCCCAGGCCAGAGGAGGTGTGGCTGAAACCAGAGCAGCGCTCCCTCCTGGAGGCCCGGCTCTTCCCGGTCTTCTCCCCGAGAGGAGGCGCCGTGGGTCCGGAGGGAGGCGTGGCCTGGCTGCTGGGAGGAGCCGGATCGCTCCAGGCCTGGAGGGAAGCCTGGAAGCTGTCCCTGAAGGAGGTGATGGCGCTCACGCACCAGGACGCCGAGCTCCAGTGGAGGGAGGAGCTGCTTTTCCTGGCGGGGCGGAGGAGGGTGGCCGACGCCCTGTGCAACGGCACCGACGTCTGCCTGCTGCCTTGCTTCAGGGCGGCGGTGCTGGGAGGCCAAGAGCGAGCTCTGCTGGAGACCCTGGACGACAGTAAGCTTCCGCTCCAACGCCGCCTGCGTCTCCTCGGGGGCGGCGGCTACTCTTCTCCTCCTCGCTTCAGTTGCAGCAGGTGGTGGGGAGCAGCAGGTGGGGGCGGGGCCAGAGCTGGGCCTGGCGGCCCGCTGTCTCACCTGCATTGCCGACGTGCTGGTGGGCATGGCGGGAGGAAGAGGAGGCCTCAGGAGCGGGCCCGCCGCCAACCGGGCCTGGAGCTCCGCCTACCTGCTGCTGGAGAAGGACCTGAGCGGGGGGGTCCGGGCCCTGGCTGCGCAGAGGGAGCGCTGGCTCAGCAGGTGAGCCCGGCGGGGGCGGGGGGTCCACCTGAGTCGCGGCTCCTGATCCACGCTTCCGCCCGCAGGCCGGATCTGCTGGTCCGAGCGGCGCGCCACTACGAGGGCGCCAGCCAGGTGCTGCTGCGGAAGGCCGTGATGGCGTCGCACAGGTTCATCTCCGTCGGCCGGGGCCGAGCGCCGCCGCTGGGGGAGTGGCACCAGGTGGAGTGTCCGGCCAGACTGGACCTGGCGGGTGAGACGACGCCTCCTCCTGCAGAAGAGGTCCCGCGTCCGCTGGGTGACGCCTCCTTCTTGTCGCAGGCGGCTGGAGCGACACGCCGCCCATCGCCTTCGAGCACGGCGGCTCGGTGACCAACGTCGCGGTGAAGGTGGACGGGAAGCGTCCCATCGGGGCCAGGGCCCGGCGCATCGGCGAGCCGCGCATCCTGCTGTTCAGCCACTCTCAGGGGCGGGACGGCGGCGTCCCCACGCTGTGCGACAGCCTGGAGGACCTGCGGGACTACTGTCAGCCCCAGGCGCCCGGTGGGGGGGCGCTCCGCACACCGCCCGACGGGAACTCGTGCCTTTGTAGCGTTTTCAAGCGCGTGTGTGTGTGTGTGTTACAGGAGCCCTGCTGAAGGCCGTGTGTGTGTGCAGCGGCCTGGTGTCTCTCTCCTCCACTCAGTCTCTGGGAGATCAGCTGATGCAGCGTTGGGGGGGGGGCTTGGAGCTCCACAGCTGGTCCTCGCTGCCCACCGGATCCGGACTGGGTGAGATACGCTCGCCCCGGCCTTGGTGGTCCCCCTGACCCTGGTCCGGGTTGGTCCGACTAGACGGTCTTTTACTGCAGGTACCAGCAGCATCCTGGCGGGGGCGCTGCTGGCCGCTGTGTACAGGTGCACCGGTCGGAGCTACGACACGGACTCCCTGATCCACGCTGTCCTCCACCTGGAACAGGTCCTCACCACAGGTAAGGCTCCGTGACAGGAGGAGGTTTAAATGAGCGCGTGCATGTCTGTGACCCCCCTGAACTTTGACCTCAGGCGGAGGCTGGCAGGATCAGGTGGGGGGTCTGGTGGGGGGCATCAAGGTGGGCCGGTCCAGGGCGTCGCTGCCTCTGCGGGTGGAAGTAGAACGCCTGCGTCCTCCGGAGGACTTCCTGGGTTCCCTGGAGCAGCACCTCCTGCTAGTGTACACGGGAAAAACACGCCTGGCTCGCAACCTGCTGCAGGTCTGCGCCCAACTGAGCAGCGCCACCTTCAGTCCACATCCCCCCGTGCAGGTTGGACATGTGTAGCTTAGCAACGGTGGCGCTTTTGTCCGCAGGATGTGGTCCGGAGCTGGTACAGTCGTCTGCCCGCCATCGTCCAGAATGCTTACGACCTGGTGGCCACCTCGGAGGACTGCGCCAAGGCCTGCGTGGAAGGTGAGCGCGCGAGGCCACGCGGGGCTCTCAGCTCAGCGCTAAAGTCCAGGCTGCCCCACGTCTTCCAGGCTCCCTCCCCAGACTGGGGGCGTGTCTGGACCGCTTCTGGAGGCAGAAGAAGGTAATGGCTCCAGGCTGTGAGCCGGCGTCCGTCAAGGCCATGATGGAGGCCCTGAGACCGCTGGTCCTGGGTCAGACCCTGGCCGGGGCCGGAGGGGGAGGCTTTCTCTACGTGCTGACCCGGGAGCCCGGACAGCGGGAGGAGGTGCTCCGCCGTCTCAGCAGCACTCCGGTGAGGAGGCGTGGTGCAGGTTCAGACCCAGACCGGTTCCACGTTCCAGCCTTAGACAGACAAAGCCGCCCGTCACCATGGTGACAACTGCTGTCTTCCAGGGCCTGGGGGACTTCAGCATTCATTCCGTGGAGGTGGACATGGACGGGATCTCAGCCAGCACATCTTGAGATGCTGAGTTTGCTATACTCGTGAGGACATTCTGGTCCCCTTTGTACTCCGACTTGATTCAGCTCTTCTCAGGTTCCAGGTATTTCTGGACTGTTTTTATAGCTTTAACTTTCTGACGGCCAAATAATTCAGTAGTTTGATTCCGGCTATATTTGATAAAGATACTTTGACTTTTCTATCAGCTTTTGGACGAACCTGATCAACACGGGACACAGATGTTTGTATTTGACGATTGTTTCCGGACTCAGAACTGTTGAGAATGTGTATTTGGAGTTCAGAAATAAAACAAACACTCACAGTTAATGAACAATAATCCATCTAAATGAACGCAGAGAGGTTAGACCGAAGCTAACGTCCATATAGAAAAACAAAATGTCCGTAAACATCCACTATGGCGGCGAACGTCCTCATTTCCCAGCAACCACAGACAGCTGGTCTCTGATGCGTCCCAGTCCGTCCAACATGGTGTCCAGAGACTCCCTGCTCAGCTCCACCGTCACCGCGGAAACAGAACCTCCACCTGCCGACGGGTCGTCCATCTGGAAGGGTGACGGCTGGGTGTGAATCCGCCCGTGGATCACAGCCTCGCCTGGCGCCAGACGAGGCTCATCGGCGCCTCACCCACCTTCAACTGGACCAAGCAGGTCGGGACGGACAGACGGCTGACGGAGTCCGAGCCCGTCACCATGTCCACTCTCCAGTCCAGCTCCTTCAGCTTAGGGAGGGAGACTGCGCGCGCACACACACACACACACACACAGCGTTTACTCAAACATATCTAAACTACAGACTCAACTCTAACTTTACTCACTCTGGTTATTGAGAGCTTCTGTCCTCCATGTTGGGCTGAAAAACAACAAAAAACCCTGAATAAATAGATTTATTAGAAAAACTAACGAGCGCAGCACATCTGCGTCTCGGGGGACTCCTGCAGAAAAATGCCGTATTAAAAGTGCCGAGCTCCACTGCCAGACCTCCTCCCAGGCTCCATGATGGTCCAGACTCACCAGTTCTCCAGCAGGATCTTGGTGATCAGGTTCTTCAGGCTGGGATGGAAGGAGTCAGGGAAGAGGTTGAGGATCTGCTCCGGAGTGCTCAGGTTGTGGAAGATGATGTGATTAGAGAGGACGTGGAGAGACTGGACCAACTGGAGGACCAACAGCAGCCTCATTGTGACCATTGTGTTTTTCAGAGCGGAGGATAAACTGAACAGGGGTGTGTGTCCTACCTGTGCAGCCTGGGCTGCAGAGATGCTGAGTGAGGCTGCCGTGGTCTCTGCAAGCAGCCGGCTGGGACGCCCGTGACTCTGGACACAAACGTCCCTCACTGCATCTTTGGATGGAGCCTAAAGACAATCACAGGCAGCAACAGTGAGGATGCGCTGTAATCATGTGACCAAGCCGGGTAACTTCAAACATTTTCATTGCTGCCAAAAATTAGCTTTCTTCATTACAGTTTCAGGTTTTTTTTAAATGGTACTCTGACGTCAAGATAAAGACTCATTTCAATGGATTTTTAAATGCGTTACCAGACAGATAAGAACAAAATTTCACTAGCTAAAGGAACACAATATTGTGTAAAATTACGCAAATGCAAACTGTCATTGCTTTGAAACTTTCAGCTATTAGCCTGAATTACAGATAGATGCTAACAGCTAGCAGAAATTAGCGTGGCTGTTGCATGTTACTGTACCTATGAAACTCCACGTTTGGAAAAAAGATATATTCATTCAAAGATTTTAATTTGCGAAAATATCATTCGTTACCTTAAGAAGTAGTTGCAAATTATTAAAATGTTCGGGGGCGACTGTGGCGGCCATGTTGGCGTCTGGCGTTACGTCGGTCATGTGACAAATGGCGCTACGCCTCATGGGAAATGAAGTCCACAAGCAGACTTAAAATATACATATAAAAACCCAGAATAACAAATAACAGTGCTTGAAAAAAAAAAAACGCTTAATACCATTTTAAGATTTAGTCAAAAGTTAAAATATTAGACTTTTGGTCCTTTTAAAAAAATCATCTGTAAAATATGGAAATAAATAATTTCTATCTAATCACACTTTCAAACCCCCGGCGCTCCAATCGATCCCATGTGAATATCATTTTCAGAAGAACCCCGTGGGCCCTCGCCTCCGGGAGCAGCTTGGCGCAGGTTGGCGGGGGACGCGCCGCCTCCGGACGGCACGGCGTCCGTCCGCGTCCGCCGTCCCTCCCTCGATCCTCGGGCGCTGCAGTGTGGACACAGTCCGCCGGTGAAGATGTCCGTGTCCGGGATGAAGAAGCAGCTTCACAGAGCCAACCAGGTTAGCGGGACACGCTGGTGTTTCTTCGGATGCACCGAGACGCCACTAATGCGTAAATCAGTGCGCCGCAGAGGCCCGCGGCCCCGTCCTCCACCTCCGATTCATCTCGCTGATGATGACGTTTTTTGTTTTTCAGTAATTCAGGCTGAAATGTTTGACTGCTGACCATTTCTGCTTCTGCTGTCTGGATTTTGACACAACTGCTGCCAGCGTTGCAGCGGCCTGTCCGGGCACCGCAGGAGGTCCTCTGCGCCCGGAACCTTCCTGTCGCAGGAGCTGGGTGCCAGGCTCGAGTCGTTTTACACAGAAAGGATTTACAGGCTGCTTTTTTCTGTCTGCTGCAGCTGCTGAATGAGAGGCTGATGGGAGCCAAGGGGACGAAGTTGGAGGAGGACTTCCTGAAGATGGAGAGGGTGAAAAGTGTTTTCAAATGTTCTGAACTGTGGAGAAGGTTCGAGTCCTCACGCTCCGTCTGTCCTCCGTCTGTCCTCCGTCTGTCCTCCGTCTGTCAGAGCGTTGCCGTGATCCACGCGCTGCTGACCGAGCTGCTGCCCAGAACTACAGCGTTTCTCCAACCAAATCCAGGTACTGATGAGTGGCACCTCTGGGCTTTCAGTCCCCCTCTCAGGCTGTGACCCCGGTCCCGGAGCGGCTGCGCCTCCCTGGACGGTGTCTGGTCACGGTTAAATCCCTACATGTGACGGGGGTCCTCCAGCTGTGGTGGCTGAGCGTCTTTGTGCTTGGGCAGCGGACAGAGCCAGGCTGAGCGTGCTCAACGCCGTGTCCAGGCTCCGGGGACGGGCCAGGCGGGTGGGGTACCCGCAGACCGAGGGCCTTCTGGGAGACTGCATGCTGCAGTACGGCCAGGAGCTCGGAGCCGCCTCTGAATTTGGTAATTTACAGCAAAGGCGATGTGTCGAGCGTCATTTCCGGACGTTTGTTGTGCTGAACGTCTGCGCGGCCTTCTGCCGGGCAGGTGGCGCCCTCTCAGGCGCGGGGGAAGCTCTGCACCTGGTGGCTCAGGCCAGAGATGCTCTGCTTGTCGATGTCAAGTGCACCTTCATAGACCCCCTCCAGGGCCTCCACGACTCCCAGCTGAAGGAGATCCGGGTGAGGAGTGTTTCCCAAGCTCCGCCCCGATTCCGCCCTCCCCTCACGCCCTTCTGGTTGCTTCCGCAGGATCAGCTGAAGAAGGTGAGCAGTCGGCGGCTGGACTTTGACTACAAGAGGCGTCGAAGCGGGAAGGTGCCCGCAGGAGAGCTCCAGCAGGCCTGGGGCAAGTTTGTGACGTCCAGAGAGCTGGCAGAGGGGAGCATGTTTGCGCTGCTGCAGAATGACGTGAGTCACCTGATGATCCCTCAGGATCCTCGTCACCTCCGCAGCAGCCGCTCCAGGAGCTGTAAATCACCCTTCTGAGCTCTGCTTCTTCTTCCTTGGTGTCCTTGAAGGTCGATCAGCTCAGAATTCTGGCATCTCTGGTGACCGCGCTGCTCGACTTTCATCGCAACGCCCACCGCATCCTGCTCGGTCTCCATGGCAACTTGCAGACGAGGCAAGTCCAGGCTGAGTGCCGGTGAGGGTCATCGTCATGTGAGAAACTGTTTCATTGGAAACAGGTTGACTGCAGCCAGTAACGAACCCCAGCGAAGATTCCGACCCGCAAAGATGCGACTCGGAAGCGAAGCTAGCGGAAGGAGGGCCGGGCTCCTCCCCCTGCTGTCTGTCGCTCCCACAGGTTCTTCAGGTGAGTCCTGCTTACTGCGGGTCCAAAAACCGTCCAGTCATGTGACAGGTTGCTCTCTGACTGTGACAGGTGAGCGGTCTGCAGCGCCAGCGCCCCGGCCCAGCGCTCCTGCGTCAGGCCCCAGTCAGAACAGCGAATACGCTGGTCCTGGATCAGCCCTGCTGCCGGGCGATGTACTCCTTCCACCCCAATCAGGATGGTGAGCTGGACTTCAGCGAGGGCGACCTGATCGTCCTCACCAAGCAGGTTGACGTCAACTGGTACGAGGGCACCCTGGGCGGCCGGTCTGGCTTGTTCCCGGTCTGCTATGTGGATGTGCTGGTGCCTCTGCCGTTACCATGACAACAGTTCACCACCAGCGCGTCTTTTTTGCACTTTTGCTGAAGCGGGTCAGCAGCCATGTCTGTCTCACAGGAAACTATGGCCACGAGTTCCCTGGACGCCCGACCGGGACTCCTGGCTATCAGGTTTACCTTTAGGACCTCGTGGAGCACAAAACCGTTGACGTTTTATCCAGGGCCGTGAGAGAATGGAGATAACGTCCGCTAACTTGACATCAAACAGGTTTTTAGTGAGCCTAAAGTCAGAACTGCCGGTTTAGTTCAAACCCAAGAGGGTGGACGTGAGCGTTGTCCAGTTTCTGCATGTAAAATATAAACAAAGCTGATTGTTTTCTGCATTTACTGCGGCCGAGGCCTCGTGAGACCATGAAATGTTTATTCTCATACAATTACCAAAAAGCTTGAATGTATTCTGACTCGTGGATAAGTTAAGAGCACAACGGAATTTTGTTTTAATAGTGTTTAATCAATCGTTTGATTGCTAATAGTTTTTAGAAAAAAATCATTGCATTAAATTATTGATTGTATTTTTCCACATTGCTGTATGATACTCTGAGCATCCTGTCATGTTTGAAACGTTAATAATTTCATATGATTATGATCATCTTAGAAGAATAGTATATTTCTACGGTTATGTGACTCAACAGACAGCAAAAGAATGAAATCTGCGTTTTTATAACATTTGGTCTCTGACTAAGGGTGTCCTCAAAATGAATCTAAAGCATTATGAAACTTTATGGGTCTCAGTTCGTTTGTAAGGGAAATCCAATCATGTTTGTATGTAATAAAGTTTAAATCACATGAAGTCGATTTTAGTTCAGGTGATGAAATTGTTCCTACCAAGAAAACAATTATTCTACGACGAATCTTTTTGCGATGAACGTTTTCTGATCTAATTGTGTTTTCCCCCTCGGAGACACGTTTTTTGACACCACCTTCGGCGGTTTCGATGTTTTCTGCGGCGGGAGGCGTCGCTGCAGTTCCGGCCTCCGGCCGCCAGGCGGCGGACTGTGGCGCTGTTGTCCGGCAGTGGATTTAGGCTTCCGCCGACAGCCTGCTTGTTCTCTTCTACCAGGCCGATCCAACATGGTGGGTAGTTTTTCCATGTCAACTTCACCTATCTAACGCAATCCTCACTAATAAACGGTTCATTGTCCGCCACAATGCCATCCGCGGCCATCTGGTCAATTCAGACAGTTAATCATCTAAATATTAGTAGTTGATGAAACGTTGGGAACGCCGTATTCATCGCGATGTCGGAGAGAAATTGAGCTAGCCGATGTAGCGGTTCTTAGCTTCTGTCTGACTGAAAGAGGCAAAGATTTTACCCCTGATTTACTAGCAAAGAACGACGATAGCGACAAAATGATTCTGTAATTATGTGCATCTTTATTCGGAAGCAGAACAGGGTTTTGAATGGCCAAGTCTTCCTAGTTAGCCCTTGTAAATACACCGGTTAGCTTCTCAAAGGGAGCATAGCTAGCAAGTGGTTGCTGGGACCTGTTCCCAAGCCGAGGGCTGTTTTATTCACTCTTCTGTGTTTTGCTTCGCTGTGGTCGATGACAGTGATATTGCTGCACGACTGGCTTTTAAATGGGTTTGTTGTGGAACTGGTTGTGACGTGGGATTGTGTCTTTTTACGGTCTTTGCTGTCGTTTACTGTCACATGGCTTCATGTCGTTCCTTTAATGCTTAAATAAAACTGTTTCCAGGGACGAGTCAGGACCAAGACGGTGAAGAAGGCCGCTAGGGTCATCATTGAGAAATATTACACCCGGCTGGGCAGCGACTTCCACACCAACAAGAGGGTGTGTGAGGAGATCGCCATCATCCCCAGCAAGAAGCTTCGCAACAAGATCGCCGGGTGAGTCTGTGGGCCACACACCCAGAGCCCAGTCCTGACCTGTATCGAAAGTGATCATGGTAACCTTGTAGCCAGGTCATCGATAGTACAGGAAGAGCAACCAGAGAGCTTTTCCCGTGTTTGTGGGACTGTTCCCATCAAACCCTGGCGCTCTCATACACCCGCTAAGCCTGCTCCTTTAAGCTCCTTTTATTCATGTTCCACATCGAGGGCTGCAAGTTAAACGTGTCTTTTGCAGGTATGTGACACATTTGATGAAGAGGATCCAGAGGGGTCCAGTCAGAGGAATCTCCATCAAACTGCAGGAGGAGGAGAGGGAGAGGAGGGACAACTACGTTCCAGAGGTCAGAACTCGCTGAAACCCCCGCTGGCGCTTTAGCCTCAGCGTGGAGCTGATGTGTTGAACCTTGTTGTCGTCCTGATCCTGGACGTTGTGATGCTGTGGTTGGGTGTATTTCTGGCCTCTTGCTCGTTGGCTGCGGATGTTGTTGTTTTCCGGTATCGAGTCATTTCTTTGTCTCGTTGCGTACTGTTCACGCTGCTGCTGTGTCTCCTGTATCGAAAGTGGTCATGGCGTCGTTGTTGCCAGGTCATTGATAGTACAGGAAGAACACCCTGTGAGCCTTTCCCGTGTTTGAAGGCCTGAACGTTCCTCTCAGACCCTGATGCTCTCAGACAAGAAAATGTTTTTAAAATGCTTCTAATGATGCGTTAACGTGTTTGGATTGACAAACATCTGGACAACTTTCCAAATATTGGGTGTAATGTCCCTTTTTGTTGGAGAAATTGTAATATCCTCAATAAATAATGTAGTAAATTTATTCTGAAATATTTTAAAGATTAACATCAGCATGATGCGACATTTTATTCACCCACAGGGCACTGTTGATGGTATGAACGCTATCTTTAGTTTTAGTGTTTGTAATGTTAAGATGTATTGAAATTAAGTTCTAGCCATTATGTCATCAAACATTTTACCATAGTTTATGCTGTTTAAAGTAGTTCAAAGTCCTTTTTGAACAGTCTGAAAGCAAGTGTGTCGTCTTTGCCGGCAGGTTTCTGCTCTGGACCAGGAGCTCATTGAAGTTGATCCCGACACCAAGGAGATGCTGAAGCTGCTGGTGAGTTTAGTTTACCCGTCTGGTGACTGCCGCTGCCGCGCTGGTGTTTAACTGGAAAAGGCTTCTAGACGATTTCACCCAAGATGGGGGATCTACAGACCTGTAAAACCTCCACCTCACAGGTGTTAAAACCTGGCTAATGTTGACGCCAAAATCACCTTCGCTGCAGCCGCTGCTGAGGGTAATCTGATGGAGTGAGTGGCTGCTGCCTTCAGCCCTACCTGAGCTGAAAGGTGGAGCGGCAGCAGAGTCGATGAACCACCCGGAGAGCTGCTGAAAGGTTTGTTGATGCAGGAAGCCGAGGTTAACCCCAATTCAGCAGGCGGTTCCTCTGCGGAAGAACGTCTCCTAGACGTGTCCTCGGTGCGTCTGTGCTCTTGTTTGACACTTTGGTTTAGGGCTGGAACAGTGTTTGTGCAGCTCTGTCTCCGTTTAGCGTGGAACGCGTCGGCGCTCCGCCCCCAACCTGTATCGAAAGTGATCATGGCGTGCTGGTTGCCAGGTCATCGATAGTGCAGGAAGAGCAACGTGCGAGCCTTTCCCGTGTTTGCAGGAGCGTGCGTTCCTCTCAGACCCTGGTGCTCTCACACACTCCTCCCTCCCAGGGTCATTCTGTCGAGCGCTGAGAGCCGGTTTTGTGTCTTGCAGGACTTTGGCAGTCTGTCCAACCTGCAGGTCACCCAACCCACCGTCGGCATGAACTTCAGGACACCCAGAGGAGTCTAGACATCCGTAACCTTTTCTTCCAAATAAAATCTTTGGGACAAATGTGCTGCTTCAAAGTCGTTTTCTGTGCATCATCCACGTCTTTGTGTCGCAAAATTTACAGAGAAACGGAGTCTGGGGTGCGATAGTTCAAGGCAGCAGATTAACGGGAAGCAGGATTAACACACGTTCATCTGACGCCTTTTGACACTAAATCATCTGTAGTCATGGTAACGTGTGACGGTACGGCGGCGAGACACTGAAGGTGACCTGGGATTTTATTGATTAACACTATTTTACAGTTGGACTGACAGAAGTAAAACATTTATATTTACACCAACGAGCACTTTTAAACTACTGTGGAGTATTGTTGTCTGTGAAACAAGTGGCTCATAAGCACTTCAGCAGGATGATGTTGCAGAGGGCCCCTCGAGGACAGTCGCACATCTTTCCGATGCGAGAGCCTTTTCTGATGGCACAGTGTTCCCCGAGGTCGCACTGGAAGGTCCCACAGGTGTGGTTAACGACAGGAAGTGTGCAGGTGTTCGGTGTGTGGGTGGGCGGACTCACAGAGGGGACCTGGCCGTACTTCTTCTCCCAGGGGTTGATCCTCTTGGTCTGCAGCCTCTCCAGCACTTCATGCAGCGCACCGAGCTAAACACACACACACACAATTAGTCTGAAGCTAATAGAACCACACAGCCCCACGAGTGATAATTAAATTGATTTACACTTTTTTTGGTTACTGAAGTCATAATGCTAATAATTAGCAACTCTGGGGCTCGTCATAACACAAACCTCTTTTAGAAAAAACATTACATGTCAAAGCTTGAACTTTCTGATAAATATACTGATTTTTTTTTTTTTTAATTATCTGTATAACCGAACTAACAGAGTCATCATAAAAACATGTAAAAACCCCAGAGCAGCAGATCTGCATTTTAAATGATAGTTCACCCCGTACACGGCGCGGCCATCGGGACCCACCAGTCTGCTGGAGCTGGAGTAGCCGGAGTCCTGGACGCCTCTCTGCTGCCTCTCGGCTTCCGTCGTCTCCGCCGCGCACAGCGCCGACAGCAGGGCCGCGCATAGCACCGCTCGCGCCCACATGTCGCCAGGGAAACGGAGGAGCCCAGGAAGTTCACGCGGGTACCGAGCGCGCGCTCCTCCGGTGGTGGCGGCTGTTTGTGATGCGCTGCCTCCGCGCGCGCCGATGTTTGGAGCAGCGGAGAGCCCCGCCCCCTGTGACGTAACCTCCGACTATTCGATGATTCATAACTTTATTTTAAAAAATCTGTTAAAAACTTTGAAAGTTTCAGACTTGAGGAAAACGGTTATGTAACAATAAATTAATACGACTGTAAAAAGTCATACAGTTCTAACTTTGCGAGTGAAGAAAAACACGGATACTAATAGTAAATAATGCATCCAACATTGACGATGTTCCTCCTTTGGTATGTAGGTTCATGTCGTATATTACAGGAAGAATCCACACAAAAATGAAAGTGTTACTTCGGTGGACGTTCATCTAAGCATCACAAGGATACTGGCTCCGGGACAAACGTCCAATAATGATCCGTCTCCGGTTCTTATGCAATGGCGTCATTAAGACCCTGATTTATGTGTTTTTCTCTTCTCTTGCAGAACTTTTTGAAGGTTGGCTGTACTGGAGGGCTTGGTGACAACAGATTAGTTTTGATTTTGTGAAACTTTGACGATCAGCAGGCGGCACACAGCGTGCAAATCCTGCTGTGATCGGCGAGGCTTTACTGTGGGAAGAAGAGCCTGGTGTGGATGCAAAGCTTCTGCTGAGCACACAGGCAGCCGGGAAGGGAAGAGACTGCTGCTGCAGCAGCTGCCAACGTCAGCTAAGAGGTTTATAACCCACGTTGTAAACAGCCTCAGCCCAGCACTGATCTGTGGTGAAGGAGCCCCGTCCCAGGGACATCCTGCTGATTCCTGCAGTTGAGACTCCAGAGTTAGAAGGAAAAGACCACAGGTTAAATTAGCCCGGAGTCAATAATGGAGCCTGAAAAAACGAAGGACGAACACGGACTGAACACATTCAGAGTTAGCGCGGATGAGAAGGAGAGTTATGTTTGAATGTGACATTTTCAGAGGGAAACTGGTGTTCTGGCAGCGGAGGATTAGGAGGCTGACAGAGCAGCTTCAGCGGCATAAAGCTGCTTTTGCAGGATGATGGCAGGAGAAAAGTGACTCCAGGATGATGGAGGGAGACTCAGACTAGCTCTGCAGTCCACTCTGCCTCCACGCTTACGTAAGCTTCTCAGGGCCAGTAAGAGGAACTTTGCAAACTTAAACATCAAAGCTCACTGTGATCTGTGGTGTTGGATATGTGCTCTCAGCCTGATGAAGGCGGCGAAGCCTCGTCGCTCCTCCACTGATCCAGCCCTTCTCTGATCAGGGCTGGTGCTCATCAGCCGGGTTTTCTTTGCATCAGCTCTGCCTTAATTTGACACCTTTGATCTCATTTGTGGAGTTTGTTGTGATTATAACCAGTTGTTAAGTTTTGTGGCAGCAAATAACCCTCAGAATTACATGTGTTCTCCAGGGCTCCATCAGAACAGGAGAACACACACACACACACACACACACACACGCGTCCAGAACCACGTTATCCACCGCTGGCTCCTTCTACCCTGCAGCTTGTCTGAGCCTCCTCAACACCTCCTCTGGACTGAGAGGCGAGTCCACGCGGACCTGTTTGTCTCTGGATCTGGAGCCCTGCAGAGGGACACAGGCGTTGGACACGTCCCAGAAGAGCTAATTAGGCCAAAACAACTTCTTGGTTTTCTTATCTAATTAATCCTCAATTGCCTGGAGGCATCACGATAACCTCCACACTCTGCAGGAGTGTTGGGGAATCGGTGCATTTGCACAGGAACCTTGTCCAAATGTAGGTGGCCTTTCTTCAGCTCCAGAACCTCGGCCAGGAAGCGAACGAGCTCCACGTTGGCTTCTCCGTCCACCGGAGGTGCAGCGATGGCCACTTCTACCGCCTCTGTGGAAACCGCTGTGGGAGGCAGGAGCTCAAATAAACAGCACAGAGGAGCAGAAGCCCGGTTCTTCTCCGAGGTGACCTCTGACCTGTGACCCTGCTGTGCTTGGAGCCGGGCTTGGCGTGCACGGTGATGGTCACGGCTCCACTCCGGTCCTGACCCACTGGACAAACTGGTTCTGCAGCTCCAGCACCAGCCTGCTGTCCTCGGCCCTGCTGTCACCAGAGTGGAGAATTTCACAGTAATTCCGAAAAGACGAAGACACAAACGCTGACCTACTTTCTGTTTTTTAGGCATTCTGATTCTGGACAAACTTCTCCAGCGAACCCCGGCGGGCGGAAGCGGCTGTTTGGACCGGGGCAGCACCGGAACGACGTCGGATAAACGGTTCAATAAAACTACGACCGAGAACATTTAAACAGAATCTCGTTAATCGTTAAAGATAACGAGCGACGTATCCAGCTGCGGTATGTTAGCTTAGCTAGCTAGCTAGCTTAGCATAGCGGAACACGAGCGATGTAAACATCCTAACATCCGCTTTTCAAAATATCAACTTCCGCTTCTAGAAACGCGGATTTTAGCACTTTTTACGTTTTTACTGTAATTTAGTGTAAGGCTACCGTTTGAAAAGAAGAGAGCAGATTGAATATGTTTGAGTTAAATGACCTGAATGATTCAGAAAGTATAGCTGAGGTGTAGTTTCATTAAAAAAGGTGGGAAAGAACAGCAGAAAATATAGACCCGTTTCAAAAATCTCAGGCTTTAAAATCACAAAACAGGTAAACGTACACAAAATAAATCACTCAAACGGGAATGATGATGTTTCGGTGTGTTTCTGTGACAACTTCCAGCCAGTAGAGTACAGAAATGAAACACAACAAAGTTTGACTTTCAACCCATAATTTTCGAAATTCTTGTGTTGAGACATTTTTTCTTTCATCTTTAGTATATTTTTTAAGTTTCTCATTCAAGCAAACCATTTATTGCAGAGTTTTCAGCCTGTTTCTGAGAGTCTTTAATTGTTCTGTGTCATGCGAGTGAAAACTGTGTGTTAAGGTTTTTGTAGTTAATTGTTGGCGTGTGTGTGTGTGTGTGTGTGTGTGTGTGTGTGTGTGTGTGTGTGTGTGTGTGTGTGTGTGTGTGTGTGTGTGTGTGGGGGGCAGAGCCGGGCGTGTCTGGCAGGCCCCGGCGGGTTTGGCCCTGTCTCCTCTTTCATTAAAGAAAGTTTCCAGCCTGCAGACACACTGAGGCAGACGCCCCAAACCTCCCTGGTCTGCAGGACGAACCCGGCTCACACACACACACACACACACACACACACACACACACACACACACACACACACCTGAGGTCCGCCATGGAGCCCGGGCCGAACCCGGAACCGGAGGACAGCTCGCACCTGTGGTGAGAAGCTTTGCTGGGTTTTTTATTGGACACGCTCCACGCACACGCTCCTGCCAGGTGAGGCGTGGCCGCGGCTCCGACCTGCGTGGACGGGAACCGGCCCCAGCCCGGACGCCTCACCTGGGTGTTTTGAAGGTGGACGTTGGTGCCGCCGGGAGTAGACCCGAGCCGGATCCGCGGGCCTCTGCCCGTGACCGGCTGTTTGGTCTAGTTTTCTCCACGGTTGCGGCTGTAACTCGCACGTGTAAAACGCAAATGAATTCGATGTGAACGAATCGACTGTTTTCAGTCCGTTCTTTCATTTTCGGCTCTTTAGAAAAGTGTTTTTTATGTATTTTTCCCTAAAGTTTCCAGAGGACGCCCTCCCTCAGACGCAAATGGAGGAAGCGATACGGAGGTCTGGACGGCAACAAACTGCTGGAGCCCAGTAAAGACGCGGACCTTAGAGGTGTGTGTGTGTGTGTGTGTGTGCGCGCGCGCGCGCACCTGTCA
>CAAE01007124.1:32349-55475 GCA_000180735.1 Tetraodon nigroviridis | reverse complement strand
TATTTTAAAGATTAACATCAGCATGATGCGACATTTTATTCACCCACAGGGCACTGTTGATGGTATGAACGCTATCTTTAGTTTTAGTGTTTGTAATGTTAAGATGTATTGAAATTAAGTTCTAGCCATTATGTCATCAAACATTTTACCATAGTTTATGCTGTTTAAAGTAGTTCAAAGTCCTTTTTGAACAGTCTGAAAGCAAGTGTGTCGTCTTTGCCGGCAGGTTTCTGCTCTGGACCAGGAGCTCATTGAAGTTGATCCCGACACCAAGGAGATGCTGAAGCTGCTGGTGAGTTTAGTTTACCCGTCTGGTGACTGCCGCTGCCGCGCTGGTGTTTAACTGGAAAAGGCTTCTAGACGATTTCACCCAAGATGGGGGATCTACAGACCTGTAAAGCCTCCACCTCACAGGTGTTAAAACCTGGCTAATGTTGACGCCAAAATCACCTTCGCTGCAGCCGCTGCTGAGGGTAATCTGATGGAGTGAGTGGCTGCTGCCTTCAGCCCTACCTGAGCTGAAAGGTGGAGCGGCAGCAGAGTCGATGAACCACCCGGAGAGCTGCTGAAAGGTTTGTTGATGCAGGAAGCCGAGGTTAACCCCAATTCAGCAGGCGGTTCCTCTGCGGAAGAACGTCTCCTAGACGTGTCCTCGGTGCGTCTGTGCTCTTGTTTGACACTTTGGTTTAGGGCTGGAACAGTGTTTGTGCAGCTCTGTCTCCGTTTAGCGTGGAACCGTCCGGCGCTCCGCCCCCAACCTGTATCGAAAGTGATCATGGCGTGCTGGTTGCCAGGTCATCGATAGTGCAGGAAGAGCAACGTGCGAGCCTTTCCCGTGTTTGCAGGAGCGTGCGTTCCTCTCAGACCCTGGTGCTCTCACACACTCCTCCCTCCCAGGGTCATTCTGTCGAGCGCTGAGAGCCGGTTTTGTGTCTTGCAGGACTTTGGCAGTCTGTCCAACCTGCAGGTCACCCAACCCACCGTCGGCATGAACTTCAGGACACCCAGAGGAGTCTAGACATCCGTAACCTTTTCTTCCAAATAAAATCTTTGGGACAAATGTGCTGCTTCAAGGTCGTTTTCTGTGCATCATCCACGTCTTTGTGTCGCAAAATTTACAGAGAAACGGAGTCTGGGGTGCGATAGTTCAAGGCAGCAGATTAACGGGAAGCAGGATTAACACACGTTCATCTGACGCCTTTTGACACTAAATCATCTGTAGTCATGGTAACGTGTGACGGTACGGCGGCGAGACACTGAAGGTGACCTGGGATTTTATTGATTAACACTATTTTACAGTTGGACTGACAGAAGTAAAACATTTATATTTACACCAACGAGCACTTTTAAACTACTGTGGAGTATTGTTGTCTGTGAAACAAGTGGCTCATAAGCACTTCAGCAGGATGATGTTGCAGAGGGCCCCTCGAGGACAGTCGCACATCTTTCCGATGCGAGAGCCTTTTCTGATGGCACAGTGTTCCCCGAGGTCGCACTGGAAGGTCCCACAGGTGTGGTTAACAACAGGAAGTGTGCAGGTGTTCGGTGTGTGGGTGGGCGGACTCACAGAGGGGACCTGGCCGTACTTCTTCTCCCAGGGGTTGATCCTCTTGGTCTGCAGCCTCTCCAGCACTTCATGCAGCGCACCGAGCTAAACACACACACACACAATTAGTCTGAAGCTAATAGAACCACACAGCCCCACGAGTGATAATTAAATTGATTTACACTTTTTTTGGTTACTGAAGTCATAATGCTAATAATTAGCAACTCTGGGGCTCGTCATAACACAAACCTCTTTTAGAAAAAACATTACATGTCAAAGCTTGAACTTTCTGATAAATATACTGATTTTTTTTTTTTTTTAATTATCTGTATAACCGAACTAACAGAGTCATCATAAAAACATGTAAAAACCCCAGAGCAGCAGATCTGCATTTTAAATGATATTTCTCCCCGTACACGGCGCGGCCATCGGGACCCACCAGTCTGCTGGAGCTGGAGTAGCCGGAGTCCTGGACGCCTCTCTGCTGCCTCTCGGCTTCCGTCGTCTCCGCCGCGCACAGCGCCGACAGCAGGGCCGCGCATAGCACCGCTCGCGCCCACATGTCGCCAGGGAAACGGAGGAGCCCAGGAAGTTCACGCGGGTACCGAGCGCGCGCTCCTCCGGTGGTGGCGGCTGTTTGTGATGCGCTGCCTCCGCGCGCGCCGATGTTTGGAGCAGCGGAGAGCCCCGCCCCCTGTGACGTAACCTCCGACTATTCGATGATTCATAACTTTATTTTAAAAAATCTGTTAAAAACTTTGAAAGTTTCAGACTTGAGGAAAACGGTTATGTAACAATAAATTAATACGACTGTAAAAAGTCATACAGGTTCTAACTTTGCGAGTGAAGAAAAACACGGATACTACTAGTAAATAATGCATCCAACATTGACGATGTTCCTCCTTTGGTATGTAGGTTCATGTCGTATATTACAGGAAGAATCCACACAAAAATGAAAGTGTTACTTCGGTGGACGTTCATCTAAGCATCACAAGGACACTGGCTCCGGGACAAACGTCCAATAATGATCCGTCTCCGGTTCTTATGCAATGGCGTCATTAAGACCCTGATTTATGTGTTTTTCTCTTCTCTTGCAGAACTTTTTGAAGGTTGGCTGTACTGGAGGGCTTGGTGACAACAGATTAGTTTTGATTTTGTGAAACTTTGACGATCAGCAGGCGGCACACAGCGTGCAAATCCTGCTGTGATCGGCGAGGCTTTACTGTGGGAAGAAGAGCCTGGTGTGGATGCAAAGCTTCTGCTGAGCACACAGGCAGCCGGGAAGGGAAGAGACTGCTGCTGCAGCAGCTGCCAACGTCAGCTAAGAGGTTTATAACCCACGTTGTAAACAGCCTCAGCCCAGCACTGATCTGTGGTGAAGGAGCCCCGTCCCAGGGACATCCTGCTGATTCCTGCAGTTGAGACTCCAGAGTTAGAAGGAAAAGACCACAGGTTAAATTAGCCCGGAGTCAATAATGGAGCCTGAAAAAACGAAGGACGAACACGGACTGAACACATTCAGAGTTAGCGCGGATGAGAAGGAGAGTTATGTTTGAATGTGACATTTTCAGAGGGAAACTGGTGTTCTGGCAGCGGAGGATTAGGAGGCTGACAGAGCAGCTTCAGCGGCATAAAGCTGCTTTTGCAGGATGATGGCAGGAGAAAAGTGACTCCAGGATGATGGAGGGAGACTCAGACTAGCTCTGCAGTCCACTCTGCCTCCACGCTTACGTAAGCTTCTCAGGGCCAGTAAGAGGAACTTTGCAAACTTAAACATCAAAGCTCACTGTGATCTGTGGTGTTGGATATGTGCTCTCAGCCTGATGAAGGGCGGCGAAGCCTCGTCGCTCCTCCACTGATCCAGCCCTTCTCTGATCAGGGCTGGTGCTCATCAGCCGGGTTTTCTTTGCATCAGCTCTGCCTTAATTTGACACCTTTGATCTCATTTGTGGAGTTTGTTGTGATTATAACCAGTTGTTAAGTTTTGTGGCAGCAAATAACCCTCAGAATTACATGTGTTCTCCAGGGCTCCATCAGAACAGGAGAACACACACACACACACACACACACGTCCAGAACCACGTTATCCACCGCTGGCTCCTTCTACCCTGCAGCTTGTCTGAGCCTCCTCAACACCTCCTCTGGACTGAGAGGCGAGTCCACGCGGACCTGTTTGTCTCTGGATCTGGAGCCCTGCAGAGGGACACAGGCGTTGGACACGTCCCAGAAGAGCTAATTAGGCCAAAACAACTTCTTGGTTTTCTTATCTAATTAATCCTCCAGATGCCTGGAGGCATCACGATAACCTCCACACTCTGCAGAAGTGTTGGGGAATCGGTGCATTTGCACAGGAACCTTGTCCAAATGTAGGTGGCCTTTCTTCAGCTCCAGAACCTCGGCCAGGAAGCGAACGAGCTCCACGTTGGCTTCTCCGTCCACCGGAGGTGCAGCGATGGCCACTTCTACCGCCTCTGTGGAAACCGCTGTGGGAGGCAGGAGCTCGAATAAACAGCACAGAGGAGCAGAAGCCCGGTTCTTCTCCGAGGTGACCTCTGACCTGTGACCCTGCTGTGCTTGGAGCCGGGCTTGGCGTGCACGGTGATGGTCACGGCTCCACTCCGGTCCTGACCCACTGGACAAACTGGTTCTGCAGCTCCAGCACCAGCCTGCTGTCCTCGGCCCTGCTGTCACCAGAGTGGAGAATTTCACAGTAATTCCGAAAAGACGAAGACACAAACGCTGACCTACTTTCTGTTTCTTAGGCATTCTGATTCTGGACAAACTTCTCCAGCGAACCCCGGCGGGCGGAAGCGGCTGTTTGGACCGGGGCAGCACCGGAACGACGTCGGATAAACGGTTCAATAAAACTACGACCGAGAACATTTAAACAGAATCTCGTTAATCGTTAAAGATAACGAGCGACGTATCCAGCTGCGGTATGTTAGCTTAGCTAGCTAGCTAGCTTAGCTTAGCATAGCGGAACACGAGCGATGTAAACATCCTAACATCCGCTTTTCAAAATACCAACTTCCGCTTCTAGAAAAGCGGATTTTAGCACTTTTTACGTTTTTACTGTAATTTAGTGTAAGGCTACCGTTTGAAAAGAAGAGAGCAGATTGAATATGTTTGAGTTAAATGACCTGAATGATTCAGAAAGTATAGCTGAGGTGTAGTTTCATTAAAAAAGGTGGGAAAGAACAGCAGAAAATATAGACCCGTTAAAAGATCTCAGGCTTTAAAATCACAAAACAGGTAAACGTACACAAAATAAATCACTCAAACGGGAATGATGATGTTTCGGTGTGTTTCTGTGACAACTT
Source organism: Tetraodon nigroviridis (assembly GCA_000180735.1). Lineage (NCBI taxonomy): Eukaryota > Metazoa > Chordata > Actinopteri > Tetraodontiformes > Tetraodontidae > Tetraodon > Tetraodon nigroviridis. The sequence goes on along the minus strand of CAAE01007124.1, from coordinate 50,609 downwards.
CCAGCCAGTAGAGTACAGAAATGAAACATAACAAAGTTTGACTTTCAACCCATAATTTTCGAAATTCTTGTGTTGAGACATTTTTTCTTTCATCTTTAGTATATTTTTTAAGTTTCTCATTCAAGCAAACCATTTATTGCAGAGTTTTCAGCCTGTTTCTGAGAGTCTTTAATTGTTCTGTGTCATGCGAGTGAAAACTGTGTGTTAAGGTTTTTGTAGTTAATTGTTGGGGTGTGTGTGTGTGTGTGTGTGTGTGTGTATGTGTGTGTGTGTGTGTGTGTGTGTGTGTGTGTGTGTGTGTGTGTGTGGGGGGGAGGGGGGGGGTGTCTGGGGGGCCCGGCGGGTTTGGCCCTGTCTCCTCTTTCATTAAAGAAAGTTTCCAGCCTGCAGACACACTGAGGCAGACGCCCCAAACCTCCCTGGTCTGCAGGACGAACCCGGCTCACACACACACACACACACCTGAGGTCCGCCATGGAGCCCGGGCCGAACCCGGAACCGGAGGACAGCTCGCACCTGTGGTGAGAAGCTTTGCTGGGTTTTTTATTGGACACGCTCCACGCACACGCTCCTGCCAGGTGAGGCGTGGCCGCGGCTCCGACCTGCGTGGACGGGAAAGGCCCCAGCCCAGACGCCTCACCTGGGTGTTCTGAAGGTGGACGTTGGTGCCGCCGGGAGTAGACCCGAGCCGGATCCGCGGGCCTCTGCCCGTGACCGGCTATATAGACTAGCACCCCCAACCCCCCAGGAACCGGCGCGCGCGTGTGAGACGCGAATGGGTTCGGTGTGAGCGGGTCGACTGTTTTCAGTCCGTTCTTTCATTTTCGGCTCTTTAGAAAAGTGTTTTTTATGTATTTTTCCCTAAAGTTTCCAGAGGACGCCCTCCCTCAGACGCAAATGGAGGAAGCGATACGGAGGTCTGGACGGCAACAAACTGCTGGAGCCCAGTAAAGACGCGGACCTTAGAGGTGTGTGTGTGTGTGTGTGTGTGTGTGTGTGTGCGCGCGCGCGCGCACCGCATTTGTCATTAGTGGCTCTGCTGGTGTCTAAACTGGGATCGGCCTGACTGGTTTCTTCCAAACTTTCTTCTGCAACCCTGAAACCACCGAGGCCTCTGGGGTTACGCGCGCGCGCGCGCGCGCCCGCGGCTGTGGTGGGCTGTAATCACGAGCTGGAAGTCGGCTCTGGTGTCCAGAGGAGGCTCCAGCCGTTGTGCGTCCCGTTGATGACGGTCACAGCTTCTCTTCTGTCTGACAGAGGGTGCAGAGATCAAAGACCAGAGTCTGCAGAGATTTCAGGTGCTTTGATGTGAAATTTCATTTTCCTCAACACAAAGATGCTTCTAGAGATTCAAGGGTGCTGTCCTTTCTTTCTTTTTTTGGTGCATTGTCAAGGAAACGGCCCCTCGCCCGTTTCCCAGGAGTCCAACCCAGAACCAGGTCCAGAGTGTCGGCCCAGGTCTGGTCCAGAAGCCCATCAGCCTCGTCAGTCCTGGACCTGCAGGTACCCCGAGGGCCCTAGCCCCGTTCCTGGACGAGAACCCAAGAACCCCCTTGAGGCCGTAGCTGGACACGTGACTCCAGCTGCTGCGCTTCCTCCCCAGCCGGCCGGAAGCCTCCTCTTCCTCAGGCCCTGGTCCAACCCGAGGACAGAGGAGCTCCTCTGAGCCAGCCCTGGAGCGGCCCCCAGCCGACGCCATCCAGACGGAGGGCGTGAGTCGCACCTGCCGCACCCGCCCCCCCGCACACACACACACACACACACACACACACACACACACACACACACACCTCAGCAAACACCCTTCTGGTTGTTTCAGGGCCGCTGATGTTCTGTTTGACCAGTTCGCCTCGGAGCAGCGGCTGCACGTCAGCCAGTTCTTTGAGGTGGGGAGCGCACGCACACACACACACGCACGCACACACACACACACAAACACACACACACACACACACACACACACGGGCGCGCTTGTTTTCCCCACCAGGCCATCTGGAACTCCGGTCTGCACAAGTCGGACCCTCGTCTCAGAGAGTGCCTCGTCCACCTGAGGAAGCTGCAGGACGCCGACGCTGCGCGGACAGGGACACCTTCCACAGGTGCGGCCGTCTTCAGGCCGTGCTCCTGTGCTGCTCTGATCCGTGCTTCTTCTGCAGCTGCATCACGGGGTCGGTCTCCCTCGTCCTGAAGGCCTTGCAGGGGCGGTTTGTCATCCCGGACTTCTGCACCTTCACCGAGGAGACGCAGAAGCTGTTCTCGCGGTGCCGCCAGCTGCTGTCTGTCCAGGTGAGTTCCGCCCTGGCAGCGTTCTCTCTCTGTCGGAACGCTGAGGTTCAACGCCAGAACGTTCTTTTTGAAACCCGGATTTAGGAGACAGAGAGGGACAGCGTGGACAGCATGAAGTGGGGCGTGGCCATCTGCACCGTGGACGGTCAGAGGTCTGTCAGAAGTCCTGAAGTCTCCGTTTACACCTGCAACTATTTCAGTTGTCTTTTTGCAACAGAACAGAGGTTCTGCTGTCAGCAGAGACTGACGTCCGTCCGTCCGTCCGTCCCAGGTTGACCCTGGGCGACTGGGCCGGCTCTCTGGCGCTGGGCGAGCTCTCGTGGCCGCTGGTGTACGGCGTGGCGGTGGACCTGCTGGGCTCTGACCTGGTGCACAGATACGTGGGCGTGGACGGATACTCCAGATACGACTCTCCGTTCACCCTGACGAAAGCAGGTCCGGGACCAGACGTCCACCCTCCCAACATCTGCCAGAACTTCGGCCTCAAGTGTGAGTCGGGAGTGTGTCCAGCAGGGGGCGGTAACGGCTGCAATGTGTGCAGGGATCCCTCACAGCCCGCTGACGGAGACGGGAGCCATCATCACCGCAGCCTTGCTGCAGGTAGGACCTCCACCCACCCACCCTCCACCCTCCACCCTCCACCCACCCTCCACCCACCCTCCACCCTCCATCCATCCCTCCACCCACCCTCCACCCACCCTCCACCCTCCATCCACCCTCCATCCACCCTACAGCCACCCTCCATCCACCCTCCAGCCACCCTCCACCCTCCATCAGAGTTAGGTCCTCTGACGTCTGTGTTGCGTCTCCAGCTGACAGGGAGTGCTGAGTGCAGAGGAAGAGGAGAAGTTTGACTCGGTGAGTGACACAGACGGAAGGTAGCAGCCCCCAATGTCTCCCCACATTTAATGTGTGTGTGTGTGTGTGTGTGTGTGTGTCTGTGTGTGTGTGTGTCTGTGTGTGTGTGTGTGTGTGTGTGTGTGTGTGTGTGTGTGTGTGTGTGTGTGTGTGCGTGCTGTAGGTGCTGAATGTCATCCAGAGGCTCTGCAACAAGGAGCACGCCCGTTTAAACTGCAGCAGGTTCTGGATCTTCTTGTTCTCCTGAGTGTGTCTAAACGTGGAGGATCAGCCTCCGTCTGACCTGCGGCCGCTTGCAGCCTCCAGCGCAGCCGGACGGCCGGCGTCAGGCTCCACGCGCTGTCCTTCTACCTGCAGGAGAAGAAGGTGAGGCTCCTCAGGCCTCCCCCCCGCTCTCGCGTCTGCGTCGCCAACTCGTCCCGTCTGTCAGTGTTTTCCAGACGAGGTGGACGTCAGCGCGGCGCTGGACCTGATGCTGCAGGTAGGAGCCGGCCCTCTCTCTGCAAACGTGCACCTTCCTGACGCGCTCCCCGCCTGGCCCGGCAGTGCTCCGCCACCGAGCTCACCTGCGAGTCGGGAGCCGCTCTGGCTGCCTCCTTGGCCAACGGCGGCCTCTGCCCCCTGTCAGGTGACCAGGTGCTGTCGCCGGGAGCGACGCGGAGCGTGCTGTCCATGATGCAGGTGGCCGGGATGAAGGACTACTCCACCGCCTTCCAATACAAGGTCCCGCCGGTGAAATCTGATCACAAAGACACAATAATAGAGGACAGAGAGACAAAAGTCCCCAAAGCTAACCATCTCAAAGGCAGTGAGGGTACTGCTGGTAGGGGGCGCTACCGAGCCCGCGTCTGCGCGCAACGGGGGGGCGGGGCCGGTTTCTGGACTCTGACGTGAGCCCAGTTTGCTGCCTTCCAGACGTCCATCCCGGCCGCGTCCAGCAGCCACGGCGCCCTGCTGGCTGTGGTTCCGGGCGTTTTGGGTCTGGCGGCGTTCTCCCCGGAGGTGGACGCCAGCGGGAACCCCTGGAGGGCGGTCCACTTCTGCCAGGTAGGACGGGGAGGCGGCCTGCTCCAGCACACCTGCCTCACCAGCCTGCCGGCCTTCGCAGGAGCTGGTCTCCACCTTCCAGCTGCACGCTTTCGACATCCGGACGCCCTTCCGGCAGATTCTGGCCTACCGGCAGTGGAAGGCGGAGTCAGAGGTTGGTTCTTCTTCTGCGGTCTGCGTTTGTCCTGGCTGGAGTCCAGAACATCTCTGCTCCCGTGCAGGGGTCCCAGATCATGAACGTCCTGCTGGCTGCGTCCAGAGGAGACGAGCAGGCTCTGCGGAGGTCCGTCGGTCTCACTTCTGTCAGCATCCGTCTCTGCTCCGTCTCAGGAGACGAAGGACTGTCCCGTCTTCCAGGTACTTCCTGTCTGGAGTGGACGTCAAAGCCGTGGACTACGACGGCAGGTCGGCTCTGCACGTGGCGGCCGCCGAGGGTCACGTCCAGGTCGTCCGCTTCCTGTTGGAGAACGCTGGCGCAAACCCCGCCCTCAAGGACAGGTGAGGCAGACCTGCCGACACACACACACACACACACACACACACACACACACACACACACACAGGACAGTGTACACCCGTGTCCCGTTTGTACAGAGTGCTGTTCCCCGCTCCGCCAGGTGGGGGAGCTCTCCCCTGCAGGAGGCCCGGAGGCACCACCGGGAGGCCGCGGAGGAGCTGCTGCAGGGGGCCCTGACCTCCTCACGCAGCCGGGGCCCTGACCTCCTCACGCAGCCGGACACGGTGATCTGACCTCAGACGTGTCCGTTCCGTGCGTCCATCCCGTGCGTCCATCCCTCCACCAGGAGCTGAGACGTTGGACTGTGGGACGGAGACTCCGTGAGGACTTTGTCCAGAGTCATTGTTATTCTGCTCACGCCGGTTTCTCCCCGGTTGAGGAGCCGCGTGGTGGTTTGGAGCTGAATACGTTCAGGAAAGGTTGTCTTTTACCAGGTTCTTGTCCAAAAACCTCTTTAAAAGTGACACTTCGTAAGAATCGGTGGTTTTAACTTTTACGTTTGCAGCTCTCACTGTATTTTGAGGATTCAAACACTTAAAAACTCTAACGGCCTTTAGTAACCAGACATTTGATTTACTGAGCTTTACCGTGTTTGGAGGATTTTATGGAGTTTATTGTGTAATTGTTCATTTGACGTCAAAACAAGATAAAAAATACATATAATCTAAGTTTTGTTCTGTGAACTTCGATCTGCCTTTATATCAATGTTTTTGTTGTTTTAACTTTGTAGAAACTAAATAGATTTTAACTTTGAGAATATTAACGCGCATGAAGATGTCAAGTAAAATTTAAAACCTACATGAAATTCTCCCTTTATCTACAAAATAAAAGCATTTAAGAAACGTTTCAACGTCCTCATTCGACAGAGGTTTATTTTTTAAGGTTTTCTCTGGTAAATTTGTTGGTAAAATCATCAGTTCATTCATGTTTATGAAATGAAAAAAATCATCACTGTTCAATCCAAAGATGAATTTAAAAAAATCAGACCTTGTCTGATATTTACAATGTGTTTAATTAAACGAATGCAGGGTTTTCTTCTTTTCTTTATAAACTGCATTTAATTGTAAAACCTTTCAAGATGTACACGAACACAGCAAAGATGGTTCATGACTTTTGTTTCTGAAGACTTTTCTGCTGAACATCTGCTGGTGAATTCTTCCCACTGAGACCGAAATAGGCAGAGCTGCTCCATAATTATTGTTTTTGTTGTATAAAAATTGTCACCAGGGGAAAAAAAGTCTTTGGTGGAGCTAAAAATCAGCAGCAGCCCATAAACAAGTCTGGGATCAGAGATGGAAACAAAGTCCCAGTGACAGAAAACACATTTCCGTTGTTCATTTACATTTTATATTCATTTATTTATAGTCTCTGTTGTTATTATTGAGTCACCGAAAGATATTTGTGCTTATAAACGTCAATCAGGCTCCTCAACACCAGACCTCATCCATGGTGTTTGCCAAACCTGGTCTAGTTCGGTATACTCACGTCCTAAAGTGGCGATTTTTTATCTTTCACACTCGGTCAACTGATGTTTCATTTCCACACGTCTCCTTCGAAAACCAGACTTGATTCAATATTCTAAATTAATTAAGCCTCCGGTGACGTGGGACCAACGCGAAGCTTGACGTTTACTTTGAAGGCGGGAGACGGAAGCGCTGGCATGCAGCGTGTGCAGCTTGCCAGCCTGAGCCTGTTGCTCCGGGTCCGAGGCGGCTCCGGGGTCGTCCGGCGTCGCTGCTCAGCTTCTGCACTCCTTCGGCGCATTTGACTGCTCCCCGCGGCTCCGGACACCGCGGAAACAGCGGATTCATCTGTTTTCATGGCGGAGGGTGAAGATGAGCCCCAGCGCGGAGGAGCAGGAGCGGCGTGAGCGCGTCTCCCTGCGGAGCGACGACGCTTAAGGTCGGGCGGCCGAGGTGAGTCCCGGCGGTCCGACCGGGTCCAGGAGACCAGGTGCCTGTGCCCTTCTGGCCCTGCAGGCAGAGCCAGGCCCCGCCTCAGCCTCTGGGAAGAGACGGAATCTCTCATTCCCGCCTTGAGTTGAATGGTTTCCGTCATCTTTCCCAGTGTTTGGATTTCTGGTGTGATTCCACACAGCTGAAATATTCACCTTTTCACCTGCGTTAATTTCAGTTGAAGCAGTTTGGAAGCTGCCAGATCCTGAAAAGCAGAGTGTGATCTAGAAACCATCTTTTCCTCTCACCCTCCTTCCGGGGCTCCTTCCTCGGATGGACGCGGGTCCGAGCTGGTGTCCACAAACAGGCTCCCGGGAACAGCTCATCTCTGTTGTGGAAACTTGTGTTTTTGGTGGCTTTTATGCTGTTTTCGGCTCTGTGGAGCCAGTTGCTTCTCAGGGACAAACTGGTCGTTTTTACACCTTAAATGCATCAAAGTCGGAATGAAAGCAGTACTTCACCAGTGCGGCCCCCAAAGTCAGTCAAACAGCCCAACGCCAACGAAAACGTCAGAATGGATGAATAAGAACGTTTTAAAGAGCAGTTTCAAGTTTATTTTCTGTTGAAATGGAACTCAGACCTTTTTTCATCATCAGCTGTTGTTTTTTTGAATCCACCAAATGAAAAAGTGACAGTCAGCGTGTGTGTGTGTGTGTGTGTGTGTGTGTGTGTGTGTGTGTGTGTGTGTGTGTGTGTGTGTGTGTGTGTGTGTGTGTGTGTGCTGGCGCTGCTGATCTCCCTCCGTGTTCACAGCTGTGTGTGTGGCTCCTCTGACATGTTGGTGACAAACTGGAGCAGCCTGAGCGACACGTCTGAGGCGCCAGTGGTCCCTGAGCAGCCAATCAGGCGTCTCCTCCACGAGCGCGAGCGTGTAGCGTGTAGCGTGTAGCTTGTAGAGCGTGTCCTGCTCACACCAGCCTGCTCCAGCAGCTCGATGCTCCAGAGAGTTAGGATCCTGGAGGAACCCTAACCCTAGCCCAGAGTTCCTGCAGGAGCGGCTCAGGTTGCCTCAGCCTGGAGATCCGTTCATCGCTGTAGCAGAAGGAGGCGCCGCCGCAGCCGCCGCAGCCGCCGCAGCTTCTGGGTGTCCACGACAGCCAAGCTGGACGTGGACGTGCACGACCAGGCTGGTTCCTGGCTCCTGGCTCCTGGCTCCTGACGCTCAGGAACGTGGAGCACGCGCTGGAACGGCGTTCTTGCTTTGGTCTGAGAACTTCCTCATGAGGTCTGAGGGTTAGCTCGCGTTAGCGCCCGCTAAGCGCTCTGATGATGTCAGCAGGTCTTCTTCTTCTGGGTTCTCCACGTGGGCTGTTTCTGTACATTTGTTTCCTCCACAAAGAGGATCTTTTTGTTTTCTGGAGCCGAGGACGAGATTAGTGAAAGGATTCAGGGTTTTAGCAAAACCAGGTCAGAAAGTCTACGAGAACCCACACGGGCCTTTTCTGACCCCTGAACGCTTCGGGAGCGGAGGGCCACGCGGGTGATTCGTCCTCATCCTCGTCTAAACATCAGGAGATGGAGTGATGAAGACCAGATGGGTCGCCATGGTGACGGCCACACGCGGCGACGCCTCACAACCCCCTTATCTCCTCACACGGGACACGCTTCAAAGAAGTGACATCAAGCAGCTTTCTGTGTGTGTGTGTGTGTGTGTGTGTGTGTGTGTGTGTGTGTGTGTGTGTGTGTGCGTGAGGCTGCATGTGGTCAACTGTTCACACATGGTTCATTCCCAGACACAACCTGCAGGTTTCACAGTCACATTCACACACTCTCATTCCCCCACCACACACACATTCACACACTCTCTCACACACACTCACACACACACTCACACACACACACACTCTTCCATCAGATGGGTAAATGTCAGCCTCCCACAGTTGTCGGGGTGATGAGCTGTTCAACTTCTCGGCCTCCTCAGCGCTGATTTTCCGGTTGTTTCTCAGGTTGGATGACTGTTTCCAGGCGTTCCCGTCTGTTGCTCTGCGCCGTCTCGGACCCGGTTCCGTGTTGGCGTCGGTGTGTCCTGGCCCGTCAGTGTTTATGCCCGACTCTGGCGGGACGCTGCTCAGACAGACAATGGCGTGTTTGTGTTGATGGTCACACGGGGGCCTCTGATTGGCTGCGATCGGAGGAGACGGCGCAGGGGGAGGCTGACACACACACACACACACACACACACACACACACACACACACACACACACACACAGAGCTGCGAGGTCGGGCTCAGGTTCAGAGGTTCCGTCCTCCTCGTGTGTTTAGCCCTGGTAGTTCTCCCTGTAAGTTCCTGTTGGGTTTTTCGGGGAAGTCTTGCCGACTGTGGCAGGTTCCTGGCAGAAGCTGGTTTCTCACGCTTCTGCTGAAAAGGGAGGGGCCCGTCCAACTGTTGTCTCTTTACTGGTGCAGGGCGGGAACGGGGGAACCTCGAACAGGCCGAAGCTGCCGCGGCGGCCTGTGGTTGTGGCCTGCGCTGGTCCCGGTGGCGTCTCGGCGAGCTGCTGTTTGAGCCTCGGCGGCAGCCAGTCGCTCAGTGATCCCGACCCGTTTCTGTTTCGGTCCAGCACATTTGCATTTGTTAGTTTGATCAAGCCACAAACGTTTCAGATGCAGCCAGAGTGAACGGGCGGTAGTTTCGCTTTCGTGTCAGAAACGCCACTGACGGTAAACAGTTGAGAGAAACCGAGAGAAAGAATGCACGCACGAGGACGGGCGTCGAGAGCAGAGCGCCGGGGTTTCTGAGAGCGGGGCGGCCGCGTCGGCCTGCGGGTTCTGGAAAGCGAGACAGAGTGAGACCTCTGCGCTGAGGAGGCAGGAAGCTGCGGCTGTTTCGCAGCTTTCAGACCATCTGGACTCTTTTCTGCAGCTCCTGAGGCTGCGAGTCGGCGCGGAACCATCTCACGCCTCTGCGCAGGTGTGCGCAGGTGTGCGCAGGTCCGGTTACCTGCGGATGTCAAGGCTGCTGCTGCGGGAGTCCGGCCTCCTCTGAGGGTTCCGCTCTGCTCTGCTTCCAGGGTGCAGGATGGGATCCTTCCGCCGACCCCGGCCTCGCTTCATGAGCTCGCCGGTGTTGTCGGACCTGGCCAGATTCCACGCCAGCTCGCCTGCGGTGCAGCTGTCCAACGCCAGCGTGTGGAACAGGTAAGAAAGGTAAAGCGTGTGTGTGAGCCGTGGTCCAGATGTTATCCTCCTGTTTAGGACACAAAGCTGCCTGACGTCCGTCTCACCTGAACCCGAACCCTGTTTTGATCCAAACATCAGAATGGAGGGAAACTGCTGCCTCGTGGTTTCCAGTTCCAGAGGTTTTAGAGCCGTTTCGGAGCCTCCGGGACTCGGTCAGACTCGCTCCAACTGTTCCATGTGTCATGTTGCTCGTCTAGTTGCAGCTTGGATCGGTGTTTTCTGTCAGGAAGCAGCAGAACGCTCGGAGGCCGCCGGGGGCCACGCGGCAGTACCCCGGCCCCGCCAGCAGGGCGCGGAGAGCGCCTTTCCTGCTGGCGCTTTTAGAATCTTCAGGTTGGGGTGAGCGTTGGCTGGCCGACAGGCGGCCCCCTAAAACCTCCGCCTGTGCTGGAAATCGTCAGTTTGCGTCCAGGATGCAGAAACGGCCCAAGCCCGGCCTGTTTCCTGCCCTGCAAACACCCGGCAGGATGTTTGGGGGGGTGGCAGCGCGGCCACCTCCTGTCGGCCAGCTGAGTCACCGGGACCGCTGCTCTGGCATCAGCCAGGCTGGGGTCAAAGGTGAAAGGTGAGAGCTGAACCTGGACGTCCCCGTGTGTCTCCTCAGCGTCCAGACAGCCGTGGTCAAGGTGTTCCAGGGCGGAGCTCTGCAGGCCAACGAGCTCTACAGCCTCAACGAGAGCATCAGGTGACCAGAGCGCTGCTGCCCACGCACACGGCTCGGCGTGTGTGTGTGTGTGTGTGTGTGAGAGGCTGAACCTGTCCCTGCTCCCAGGTGGCTCCTGAAGACAGAGATGGGCTCCTTCATCGCCGACTACTTCCAGGTAATTTCTCTCTTCCTACTCAAACCAGATCAGCCCCTGATTTTCTGTCCCTCCGATCCAGATGAAATCTGGAGGAATAACCTCGTAGAACCGGGATTAGCTGCTGTTCAAACCCGTGTATGTGTATGTATATATGTATAAATGTATATGTGTGTGTGTGTGTGTAGTGTGTGAGTGAGAGGACCAGCTGGCTGAACCCGGGGGCTGTCTGATCTTCTGGGTGAGGTCCTGGTCCACTCCGGTGAGTCAGACCAGCGGCCTCCTCTTATTTTAACACACTCCTCCGCGCTGCAGCGGGGATGTTTGTGACGTGTCTCCATGGTAACCGGCCGCTCTGGCTCCCTCAGGTGACGAGCAGCTCGCCATTCTGGCCGACGCCTGGGTCCGCTTCTTCACAGAGGTTCTGCCCACCCTGCAGGCCATCTTTTACCCTGTCCAGGTGGGAACGCACACACACACACACACACACACACACAAACTGTAATAACCCAGTATCCATGGCAACAAGGTAGACGTTTCATTGATGTTTTTGGAGTACACACAGCAGAATAAGAATAAGTATCAGTGATTAGTGTGTGTGTGTGTGTGTGTGTGTGTGTCCTGGAGGAACTAAAGTTGCTGATTTTAATCCTTAAATCATCTTGGTTCTTTCGTAAGGGGAGGTCATTGGATTAGGGTGCTGAGCTGTGCGTGTGTGTGTGTGTGTGTGTGTGTGTGTGCGTGCGTGTGTGTGCGTGTGTGTGTGTGCGTGCGTGTGTGTGTCCGCCTGCCAGGGCCAGGAGCTGACCGTCAGGCAGATGGCTCTGCTGGCCTTCAGGGACCTGGTCCTGCTGAACGTCCGCCTGGAGGAGCCTCTGGGAACAGCAGCCTCCGTCCCTCCAGCTGTCACCCAGATGTTGCTGGTGCTGCAGGTAAATCCTTTCACGCTGCCCTTCCCTGTGACCTCTGTGGGCGGGGAAGGTCGATGCGTTACGCTCCGCCCCACTAGCAGCTCAGCGTGCTGAGGCTTTGTCCGCTCCGGTTTCACTAATTTAATTAGAGTCTTATTTGATTGCGTTTCCTTGCGAGTGGATGAAAAGATGCGTCGCCCCCTGCGGTGAGGGCCGGCGTGTGTGAACCCGGAGTGTGTGTCCACACCTCGTTTTCACTCGTGTCTCCTCCAGGGCGTGCACGAGTCCGGCGGTCCCAGTCTGGAGTACTACCAGCTGGAGCGGCTGGTGGAGCTGGTGGTGTCTCCGTATCTCAGCAACGTTCTGCACAGCAGGACCCGCCTCCTCTTAGGTCAGTGGTTGGATTCCCTCGCTTCCCCGGCCCCCAGGGGACCTGATCCTGATTAGCATGGCGCTAACAGAGGTCTGAGCTAGCGGGTTCTAATCCTGATCCGTCTGTGACTGGATCAGTCCAGGGTTCAGGTTCCTGCAGGGCTCTCAGCTGACTGTTAACTCGTACAGGAGCTAATCCTGCACACACACACGCACACACACACACACACACACACACTTTCAGTCAACATCTGACCTGAAGCTGACCACTTGTCTCCGTGTTAAATGAGTCCCTTTCCGTCCCGATCTGGACCAGCAGGTCCAGACGTTGGTTTAGTCATCAGATGATTCAGGATCAATAATTAATCTGCTTCTGAACTCGGAGATCAGAGGCGAAAACGGGTTTTCTTCTTCTCGCAGACTCGGCCCATCAGTCGTCGGGGTCGTTGCTAAGCGACCTGTCCCAGCCGGAGATCACCGTCTCCCAGCACCACCACTCCTCCGAGTCGTCCTTTCTGGCTCCGCTGGTGGAGCAGGAGGGCGAGGTCTACTTGGAGAAGGCCGGAGGCGTGCGGCGCCACACGGTGGCCAACGTGCACTCCCACGCCCAGCTGCTGGCGGCGGCGGGCAGAGTCCATGCTGGGATGGAGGACGGCGGGCTGGACGGAGGGGACGAGGGCTGTGTGCAGGTTCTGAGTCCCGGGCCGTTCTCCCGTCAGCCGGAGGCTCCGAGAGGCGGAGTCATCTGCTAACCAACAGCGAAGGACGCCAGGAATGAGGTGACACAGGAAGTCGGTGGACATTTCAGGAGTTCTTTTTTAAAACTGTGACTCAAACAGACTCTAGAACCTGAGGACGAGAGGAAAAGGAACAAAATGAGGAACAGGAAATGTGGAGGAGAGGAAATGACATGAACCAAAGGACAGACGAAGAGTGGATAAAAAGGAAGAGAGGAAAGAGGACCCAGTTCTGTCCCACAGCTGCCAGGGTGGGTGGACTGGGTTGGGCCTGGTTCTGCCCCGTCTGTTAAAACTGTTAATAAAGTTTAGTTCAAATGATTCAAATCCAGCCAAGTTTGGTGAATTAGACGTCCTGTGATCCAGGTTGGTTAGCCTGGTTTACTAGCCTGGTTTGTTAGCCTAATTTGTTCATTTTCTGTGTTAGCCTCGTTTACTAGCCTGGTTAGCCTCTTTTGTAGCTGTGGATGCAGATTAAAAGAGGCTCTCCTGCTAATGTTTTAGCTAGCGTTCTACTCAGCACATTTTAAATTTATCTCCCTGGTACTTTTACCCTGTCTCCTTACTATCTGTACAATTGAGTGCTTGACCTTTGACCCAGGCCAGGTCAGGAGGTCAGGGCTCGCTAACTCCACCCATCTAACTCCTTGAGCTCTCTGCACCAGCAAATCCACTTAAACTAGATCCCAAATGATCTCCTCCTCAAAATAATCTGTTGCTCAGAGCCGACTGTTTGTCACGGGTGACCTGAAAAGACGAGTTTAGCGGCCCTTTTCCGCCCCGTGTTCGGGCTGGCGGCGGCGCTCTGGCGCCCCCGTGTGGCGCTTTTAGGGAAACGCCGGTTCTCGGTTCCAGCCTCAGCGTTATTTCGGTGCCGTGACGTCATCAAACAGCGCCGGTTCTGATCTCTGCGCTCGAGCGTCGGTGAGTTTGAACTTTTACATGTTTTTTCATAATTAAACATGTTTTTTCAGCACATTTGTTTGATCACGGCAGTACGTATTGTTGCTTCATAAACATCGCGTTTATTTGGTACGTTCGCCTGCTGTCCAGCAGTTTCCGCCTTAAAATAAAAAAAAAGACATTAGAAATTGTTTCAATATTGCAGCTTAATTTTCATACAACATAAAACCATTATATCACAAACGGAGACTTTAATTTAATTCCTTTACTTTATTAAAACACACTCATACGTTTGGAAACTAAAACAAAACGTAAACATGAATATTTGTCCGGACATTTGCAGTAATGACCTACAGCTAATTAGCTTAGCTAAAATACTGTGATATATTAATCGGCTAAAAACAAAGTGAAAATGTACTTTTCTACACAATTCTACAGTTTTTTACCTCGTGCAATTACTGACAACATTTGAGCTAAGCTAATTAGCATCAGGCAACCCGGAAGTTTGTCCTGTTCAGTGATTTTGATTTACTGGTTTACTGTTTTTAAGCAGATTATGTTTAAATTGTGATTAATTAAATTTTACAACCCTTTATGCAGGTAGAAATGTTAAACATGGTCTATCAGGAGCCTGACCAACAGCCGCAGCTTTTGAAACATTAAACTGTTAGCAGGTTTTTCTGAGTCGTCAGTGACATGACGCTAACTGTCAGTGTCCCAGCGCTAACTGACGTTAGCTAGCCTAGCAGCATGTAATTTAAGTTCCCAGTAATAACTGAGACTCTTTAACCTGAACAGTCTCAACTCTGTTTTAACAGTTTAGCTTTGTGTGTGTATGTGTGTGCGTGTGTGTGTGTGTGTGTGTGTGTGTGTGTGTGTGTGTGTGTGTGTAGTGTGTGTGTGTGTGTGTGTGTGCCGATTTCAGTTCTAACCTCCGCGTGTTCAGTCCACTCTGAGGTTCAAAGGTCACTATACTCTGTGGCTACTGGTTTGTTACTATGGTAACCAGGCTGGATCAGCATCATCCATCAGAGGTTCGGACCCCTCGACAGCGCCCCCAGCAGGCGGGTCTGTGCAGTGCAGGACAGTTCCCTCCTCCGTGTCAGGTTCCTGTCCTCTGATTGGCCAGCCAGCAGGGCACCTGCCCGCACCTGGACACAGTGTTGGGTCTCGATTTTACTTGATATGTGAGGTCCCTGAGGGCTGTGTGTGCGTGTGTGCGCGCGCGCGTGCGTGTGTGTGCGTGCGTGTGTGTGCACCTCTGTCTGAGCGTCGGCTGGCTGCTCAGGAAGCTCAGCTGCTGCTCCAGACGACAAACCCTGAAGGCCAGGTAGCAGGAGGACAGAACCAGCAGGAAGACGCTGGCAGACAGACGGACACCACGGGCGTTAACGCACCAGCCGGGGCTTTGATCTCCACAGTCAAAGAGAATTTCACTTCGGGAACCTTCAGGAAGTTTAATTTATGGTTTATCAGGAAGGAGAACCTTTAATTTGAGGTAAAATCATCTTCTTCCGCTGCCGTCATGCGAGCGCCCACCAGCAGGGGGCAGCAGAGGTCACCTCCCCTCTGACCCGCTTCCTCTCCTCCTTTGAGTCGTTTTGTTCATCTTTAAACGTGTTTGTGTGTTTTCAGGACTCACAGCAGGACGAAGAGTTTGACCAGCTGGTATTCTGTCTGGCCCAGTTCCGGTACTGGTTCTGTCAGCAGGATCTTCGGGGTTTCCAAACTGCTGTCTGCACGCACGCACACACACACACACACACACACACACACACACACACACGACTGTCGTGCTGGCTCTGGGGGGCTGACGGCCGGGTGTCCTACCTGTGAGCGTGTGGGTGCTGAAGGGCGTGTCTGCTGTGAGGCTGGGGGAGGAGTTTCCCAGCAGGTCAGGAAGTGATGACGAGACGTCTGGAAGCGACGGCTTCCTCCACTTGAGAACCTCTGGGAACTCGTCCTGACGGAGGTGGAGAACACCTGAGGTTACAGAGCGCCTCTTCTTCTCTGGTTCAACTGGCTGGAAGTGTCCCGGGGCCCCTGGCCCGGGCTCCCGGCCCCGGCCCCGGGCGGTCCTCACCATGGACAGGGAGCTGGGCTCCTCCAGGTACTGCTTCAGGCTCAGGCTCTTTCCGTTCACCTGCAACACAAGCGGCGAGCATCAAGGCGGCTGGACGCAGGCGCACAGGTGAGGCACACACCTGCAGGTGGGTGCAGATCCTCCTGAGGACGTCGTAGACCTGGTCCCTGGACAGCAGGGACACAAACACGTACTGCGGGGACACAAAGGTGGGCTCGGGTCACCGTCTTTTGATCTCTGGCGGCGTCCTGGCGTCGGCGCTAACCTTCTGTCCCGTATCCATGGTGATGGCCAGGCCGTTTGGCACCAGGCCGGCGGTCTTGTGCTTCTTCACCAGCCGCACCGACACCACAGGTATGCACACCTGAGGGTTGGGAAAGGTTCCTGCTTAGGCCCCCGGGCCCCGGCCCCCGGGCCCCGGTGCTCCGGAGGGGCCGCGCTCACCTTGATGTCTTTGCCAAACAGGTTTGCGTAGAAACACAACCAGTTCCTGGAGATGTAGAGTCGGCCCTGCAGCAGGATGTCCCTCAGCAGAGCGCAGGAGTACACTACCAGAGAAGAAGAGAAGGTTGGCTCCGGCTGAGGGGGGGGGCCCGGAGCTGGTACCTTTCATCAGGATCTCCTCCTTCGGGACCGTCTGGAACAGTTTGTGGTACTGAGAGTTGTACTTGCTGACTGTCTGTGGAGGAGCGGAGACAGCAGTCAGCCAGCAGGCAGCCAGTCGGGCAGCCGTCGGCCAGGCCGGGGGTTCCTCAGGGCCCTGAGCTCGGGCCCTCACCGTCAGGAACACAGAGTTTCCCCCCGGGCCGTTTGGGCAGGAGCCGGGAGGGAGCGCAGGGCTGTGGGGGGCCTGCGGGTGCTGCCGAGGCTGTTTGCGGGTCGGGAGCAGCCGGGTGTTTGTTTGCAGACGGACTTCCTGCCTTCCTGGTCCCGCCTGAAACAACAGCCCAACCCGACACCGGCCTGCAGGTCTGGAGGCGGAGACGCTCCAGAACGGACCTGTGGAACCAGCGCCGGCTCTGGGCGGAGCCTGAAGCAGCCCTCTGTTACCATGGAGACCAAACCTCTGCACTGACCAACGCGATTTCAAAGGTCTCCTGCTGAGACGTGTGTGTGTGTGAGAGTGAGTGTGTGTGTTTTTGTTCTTGCTGCCTACCAAGTACAAAAGCACTGGTAACGCTTCACACCACAGTCCTGGTAACACAGCGCTAATACGGCTTTCAGAAGGGGCTCAGTAGAGCTCTGCGTCAGACCGAGCCCGTTTACGTCTGCTGTGTCAGACGTCGGCGCCCATCTTATAAAATCCTCAGAGCTGCTTTTTACCAGCAGGGTTTTAAAGTGCTACCAAAAACTGTTTTTTACTAGCAAAGTGAGGACATTTTAGCTGGAGTTCACACCTTCAAAAGCCTGCTGGAGGGTCAGAACCTGGTTTTAGGGTTAGAACTGGGTCAGAAGTACCAGGGTGTGTGTGTGTGTGTGTGTGTGTGTGTGTGTGTGTGATTTACTCACTGATCCTCGGTAACATTTCTTCACGTCTTCGTAGGTCAGGTCGTCGATCAGCTGCAGCCTGAGGACATCAGATCATCTCATCAGAGTCTTCACAACAGACCCAAAGTCCACAGAACCCAGGACCGGGACCAGGACCGGGACCAGGACCAGGACCAGGACCAGGAGCAGGACCAGGACCAGGACCAGGACCAGGAGCAGAGCAGCAGGGATCTGGTGGTGGACTGAGGGCCAGAGAACAGCACCACCCTGGGAGGACCCTCGGGGACTGATGGAGCAGCCATGCTAGGTGGAGCTTCCTGGTGGAGGCTGAAAACGCCACCTTAGAATCAGCCGCAGCCTCAATCTGACGCATGCAAATCATAAGGAAACGAGCGCTGCGGCTGGCGCGCTGGGGGACGCCGCTAGCAGCAGCGCCGCCAGCAGCTCATCGGCCACCTAAAGTCACTCCAAGCTGAAGAGTCACCCTCCTCATCACCGACGCTGATCGGTGGGGGAGAACACCAGAACATCATCAGCTCACGTCACCCGAACCCTGACGTCTCGTCAGAACCCTGCCAGAACCTTTCTGCTGCTCCGAGCAGATAAACGCAGCCACAGCCTCCCGGTGGAGGAGACGATCAGCTGAGATCAGCCCAAGGAGCTGCTGCTTCCACCGCCACCTCCACCCCGCCACACCTCCGTCAGTTCACACGCCAGCGGTTCCGACCGCCGTCCTCCGGTTCTACCGGCCTCGACCAGCAGGAGCGCCCAAAACGCCAGGATCGGCATCCAGACCTGATTAATCAACCACAGTCCCGAGACGACCGGGTCTTTACAATTAAAACTGCTCAGGTGCACACACACACACACACACACACACACACACACACACACACACACACACACACACACACACACCTCGTCGTGGAGGATGTTGATGTAAATGGATGCCAGGAGGCAAATCAGCAGGTTCATGCAAACGAGCCACAGCGAACGTGTGAGCGGACGGAGGAGAGAAGCAACGTGGGAACGTCAGAGCGAGGTGAGCTGAGACACCACCAGCCACTGGAGCATGTGTGTGAGAGCAGCGATTGTACTGGACACACACACACACACACACA
>CAAE01007124.1:17664-31880 GCA_000180735.1 Tetraodon nigroviridis | reverse complement strand
TGTGTGTGTGTGTGTGAGTGTGAGTGTGTGTGAGGTGTGTGTGTGAGTGAGAGAGAGACAGGAACTGAGGCTTGTGAGCCAGACAATGACGAGATTCGTTCATTTGCTACCAAACATCCTCCCGCGTGATTCCGAGCCCACTTTAAGGGGGGGGCCCGGCTCCGTCCTCCTCCCTGTGGGGGTCGCCCTCCTGGGGGGGCGGGGGGGCGCCGTCATCATGGTGCTCCAGATTCTCTGACATCATGGCGGTCGTTCATCTGGCAGAGACAAACACGGTTCAAAGATCCCAGCTGGTGGAACTCTGGTTAGCGTCCGCGGCTAACGGCACCAGCGACGCCGTCAGGAGCAAGTTTGCTCCTTTTGGCAGGTGAACGACAGAAGAGGCGCCAACCGACCAGCCCGACCGCCAATCAGAGACGTGGCGCTCTGATTGGCGGGAGGACAACCTTTGATCCATGGTGGCGCCATCACCATCAGGGAGGTTCTCTCCTCTGTTGCCATGGCAACAGTGTGAAGTCAAGGGATCTGCCGCTTTACTTCAGGAGGAAGACGGCAGAGACGACGACGGGGACGAGCCTCCTGGAGGTCGTCTGTGATTGGCCCAGCGCACATGTGGGCGGGAAGGTGGCGGATGGAAAACGACTTCATCAGCACCTCCTCCTCCTGGTTACCATGGAGACCCCTGTTGGTTTGTTCCCAGGGGAGCTTCACACTGCTGATTAAATCAGGAGCGAGATGTTCGGGCAGACCACTGGGAGGACTGGGAGGACTGGTGGGGGGACTGGTGGGACAGCATCTTTGAAGTCTGGTTTTGGGGGGACCCTCGGAACCCTGCGGAGGTCTGGAATGTTTGTACTGTTGCAGGATGCAGAGACCCAGAACCAAACCAGAGGATGATGGGGACATTTCCTACACTCGGAGGACACGTGAACGCAGCATCAGGATAACAAAGCTTCTGTGCAGTAATGAGTACATTAATAGATTAATTATGATCGATAGATCATCTCTAAAACCCTCATTCTACCGTCTTCAAAGTCTTCAGAAGCCATTTAGATGAAATATCCCTGAATTCAACCAGAGCAGAGGCCACGGTGCTGTCCGGGGCAATTAGTTCAAGTTTTCCACTGAGTAACAAACACTCTTTAAATAAATAAAGAATAAATAAACAACTAAATAACGGCCATGAAACAACCCGAGAACTGAGTAAAAAACTAATAAAGAAGAGAAGGAGCGGGAAACCCTGAATACTGTTGAACAAATGAAGGATTTAGGAAGGCGTCCAATCGCGTCTTTGACAGAAACGTGCACAACCACACCAGCGCGGGTCTGATTCCTGATCAATAAACCCTCCGTCACTGATCACATGGCTGGCCACAGGTATCGATCAGACCACGCGCGTCCAAATCACTCTCGTCGACCCACGTCAGCGCGTGTCGTCACATTTGATCGCGACCACGATAAACGGTCTCACCTGGAGGTTCGGTGTCGTCTTCAAACAGGTCCGCTGCCAGCGCCGCTGAGCGAGCCGCCTCGGCTGCGTCAAGCTCCCGCCATTTAGCGGACACCACACCGGAAGCGACGAGGCTACCTTCAAAGTAAAGGCACGCCACCGGATAACTAAACCAAGAGCGCCACAACATATTCAGCTTTCAGAAACAAAGGCCTTTCAAAAATATTAATTTAATCAACAATTATATGCGTTAATGTATTATTTACAATAACAGCAAAATAGTGGCATTCAAACCCTTAATAAAACACATCAGCTGTTAGAAATGGCCTGATTACGCACCAGGGACTTTGGCCTGCAGCGCCGCCCTGTGGCCACCCCGGGCATGAGCGCTCCCATCAGGGCAGCGGACCACCGGAACTGAGGGCTTAACTGGGAGCCAACCTTTACCTGCTTACTGGGTGGGAAGCCCATCTAAAGGTGGTTTCCTTTGAAGAACAAAGTCGGGTTCATACCAGGAACAGTCCGACGTTCTGCAGTCCTTTTTTTATTAAGTTACTTGAGCAGGTGGAACGCTGCCGTCTTCCTCCAGTTTCTCATCGTTAGCAGGAATCAGGGGTAAACAGAGGTTTAACTCGTTTTCACATCAGGCAGGAAGACAGAGATGCTCTGGCCTAAAAAGGATGAGATGGAGCTCAGGGCGCCGTTGCACCAGCTACAGGTTTAATATCCCATCAACAACAGTAGAAAAACAGAGGCCGAGTCTACCAGACAAAAAGAAGAGTAGGAAATCCAACAGCATCCAACAGGCTCTTTAAAATAATTCCTCTGTACAGTATTTACACACACACACACACACACACACACACACACTACAGTACAGCTACACAACGAGGAGTCTGACTGTGGCGTCAGTCCGGGACTCCGAGCGGCTCCCGATGCTGCTCTCTGATTGGTCCGTCCCTCCACGCCACCGTTCTGACGGCCGTGACATCGTCAGGCGTCCACCAGCTGGACCTGAGGGTGGAGACCACCCCGCTCCACCCGCCCGGCGCTGCCCACCCCCGCCGGCACCGTGGAACCAGCAGGACTGGGCTCAAACCAGTCCAGCCAGTACTGGTCCTCCTGGGGGGACGGGCAGCTGGCTGGACGTCCAGACAAAGGACTCGGACGCTGCCGAGCTGATGTCCAACAGAAACGCGTCCTCATGTGATCCGGTCACATGACTCTGGGCAGGGTGGTGGCCAGCCGCTCAGGTGTACCTGCACACAGGTGAGCAAAACAGGCAGCGTTTGACTCCGGAGGAGGAACACATCAAAGCGCTCCCCCGGAGACAGCCGTCCTCCAGCTGGGACGCGTCCACGCCATCCCCCATCAGAGCCGCCGCCAACATGGCGCCAGAGGGAGTTTGTTCAAGCCTGAACTTCAGTTGAACTAAAACTGTATTTAAGTTTGATGGAACAAGAAAGTTAGGAATGCTTCTAATGACGCCGGAGTGATGGGAAAAGTGTGTGTGTGTGTGTGTGTGTGTGCGTGCGTCTTACCATTCTCACCTCCGTGTGGGGGTGTACATGGACGGGGCAGATGCCTGCTGACTGGCAACGATGGCTGAGGAGGAGAGGCCTGACGGACGGAGACGCAGGTCAGAAACGCAGCTTAAAGGTTCCCGGAGGAGCTTTTTGGGTTCCTGGAGGAACCTCAAAGGTTCCCGGCTCTCACCTGAGGTGTAGGAGAGGTCGTACTGTGCCGACAGCAGCGGGTAGCCGAGGTGATGGTGGGCGGGCAGCATGCGTTCCCGCTCCCGCTCGTGCGGGGTCTTGCTGTCCTGGACGGACGGGGACTTGCTCTTGTACTGGCTGGCGTGCTGCTGCAGCAGCTCCAGGGCTTTGGCCTCGCTGGGGGGCTTCACCGTGGGGCTGGAGCGGGAGGCTTTCTCCCCCTCCTCCCCCGCAGGAACCTTCCCCCCGTAGGAGGGGAACGCGTAGCCGGCCGGCAGGTAGGAGCCTGAGGACGCAGGCGGGGTCAAAGGTCAGTCAGGAGCCGGCGGAGGACGAGCCTTAGCCCCCCCCGGGGGCCTCCCTACCTGGGTAGTTCTGCATCATGACAGAGGGCACGCCCCTGTAGCCGGGGTGGGCGGGCTCATAGGCGTGGCCGTAGGTATCGGCCCGTGCACGTAGGCACGTAGCCCTGGTGCTGGGCCAGGTGGGGGGGGAAGGGCATGTGGGGGGCGCGCGCCTCCTTGCGTCCCCCGCGGGGCTCCTCGGGGGTCCGGCGCTCCCCCCCCTCCTTCACCTCCTCTTTCTGGAGGCCGTCCTTGGGCCGCTGCCGCTCCTCCTTCCCCCGCCGCTCCTCCTTCCAGCGCTCCTCCTCCGCTCCTCTGGGAGCTTCCGGGTATTTGCTGGGATAGACGAAGGGCCACGAGCGCGAGTCCAGCTCCTGGAGGACGGGAGGAGGAGGAAGGAGAGGAAGGAGAGGAAGGGGAGGAAGGAGAGGAAGGGGAGGAAGGAGAGTTCAGGAAGGAAATGGCGCTTTGACCAAACACGCTAACCAGCAGCTAGCTTGTTGGCGTAGCTAGCTTGTTCTGCTAGTTGTGCCTTCATGCTAACAACGCTACACAACTCTGTATTCCCGTCTTTGATGCGACGGACATTCCGAAGCTCAGCGCCTGATAGCCGCGTCAGCTCGCACGTCTCACCTGCCGGTGCCACATGGCCACCTCCGCGCAGGCCGGCCGGCCTAGCTCCGCCCCCGGCTTGGCCTCGTCCTTCCCATGATGCCCTGCTTCGCTCAGCTTCATCTTCAGGCCTTCGGGTTGGGCGGCGGCCGCCTTAGGCTCCTCCCCCTTGGCCATGATGACCGACTTGGACTGCTCCGGCTCTTTGCTCTTGCCGGGGTTCAGGAGCGCTTTGGTGCCCAGGTCGCCGAGGCTGGGGGCCCTGGCCAGGGTGGGGGCCACCGAGGCCTTCTGCCTCCACTCCTCCTTGCCCTCGGCCTTCCTGTCGGCCGCCCGCTGCCTTTCCTCGTACTGCTGGCGGTAGGCGGGGCTTGAGGCCAGCAGGTGGTAGGCCTGGTCGGGGGGGTAGGCGTAGGGGGGCACGTAGTACTGGTTGTAGTAGAGCGGCTGCGCGTACACGCTGGAGCGCTGCTGGATGACGGACGGCTGCTGGGGCCCCGCCTCGCTCTTCCTCTCCTCCGGAGGCTCCGCCTTCAGCCTGCCCTCCTCCCCCAGCTCCAGCGGCTCTTCCTCCTTCTTCATCCTCGCCTGGGCCCCGTCCGTGTGGGAGGGCAGGGCGGGCGCGGCTCCGGGGCTGGCGTTGGCGTAGCTGGGGGAGTAGTAGGAGTCGTAGCCGGGGTAGTAGGGCGACTCCCTGCTGGGGGGCCGGGGCGGGAACAGCGCCTTCTTGGCCGCCCCCTCGCGGGGCCCCGGCTCCGGCTCGCTCTTCACCTTCACGCCCTCCGTCCTGCCCTCCGTGTCCTCGCCGGCGTCGGAGATGTCGGAGTAGGCGGGGCTGCCGGTCTTCACCGAGGCGCTGTCGGCCCCGTTCTGGCCCAGGTGGGGGGGCGGGGCCTCCATCCGGCCGATGGAGGGGCTGGGCGCGCTGTCGGAGAAGCTGTACACCTTGTCGGCCTCGGCCTTGATGCTGGCGAGCCGGCTCTGGTGGGCCTCCGAGGAGCCGTTGAGCAAGGCGTCGGGCGGCTCCGGGTAGGGGCTGCGGCCCTCCCTCGCCGGGGCCCTGGGGCTGTCGCCCTCCCGCCCCGCCTCGCGCTTCTTCTTCTCCTTCTTCTTTTTGTCCTTGCTGAGGGTGGGGCTGGACGCCGGGTCGGCCGGGGGCGGGGCTTTGGGCTGCGCGCTCTTCAGCTGGGGGCTTTTGGGGACGGGCTGGACCAGTGGGCCCAGGACGGGCGAGGACTGCTGCGGGGCGTAGGGCGAGGGCCCGGCGGGGGGCCGGCCCGGCTTGGGGCCTTTCGGGGCCAGTTTGTCGGGTTTGCCTCCCGCCGCCACCTTCTTGGCCTTGCGCTCGTCCATGCCGTCGTTGCTGGCCTCGTCCGTCAAGCATGTCCCCTCCTCGCCGCCGTCCGTCCCCTCAAGCTCCGCCTCCCCCACCTTCTTCCTGGCCTTCGATGCCGGCCTCCCCGGCGACGGGGCGTCCGGGCCCTGGCCCTTGGGCGTGGCTGAACGGGCGGGGGAGATGGCGGCGCCGTTGCAGGCCAGGGGGTCGGCCAGGTGGGGGGCGGGGTCGTCTCCGTACTCGCTGTCCCCGTCCTGGTCCAGGCGGACGTCCTGGTCGTTGTGGGCTCGGGCCTGGTGGTACCGCAGCCCGTTGATGTGCTTGTACTTCTTGCTGCAGTTGGGGTGAGGGCAGTCGATCAGCACGGGGGAGGAGCAGGTCCGCTCCGCCTGCGGGGGGGCGGGGCCGTCCGCTCGCGCCCCGGACAGGGGCGCGGTGGCCCCTGTGGAGTTAGTCCTCATCCTCTTGGAGGCCTTGGTGTCCTCGGAGCTGGAGGTGGGCTCCATGTCTGAGGCAGCTTTGCTCTTCCTCTTGGCCGAGGAGGGGCTGGCCTTGACGTCCTCGGCCCCGCCCGCCGTCTGGCTCCCCCGCCGACCTTTGCTGCTGGCGGCAGCGCCCCGAGTCTTGCTGCCGCCGCTGCCTTTGTTGTCCGAGGAGTTGCTGTTGTCGTTCAGCGGCGTGTTGCTGCCCGGACGCACGCGCTTCCCTCGGCCGCGGCCACCGCGCATCTCCACGTCGCTGGTGGGGGAGTCGCAGAACCTGGGGGGAGGAGGGGGGAGGTGAGAGGAGGCGGCGAGGAACTAAGCCCCACCCTGCCAGCCAACCTGGGGGGAGCCCAGTCGTGCCGGGTGCAGTCCAGCAGCGTCCCCACGTAGGTCTTGTTCCTCCAGGTGACGTTGACCACCAGCATACCTGAGGACAGAGGGCGGGACAACCTCGTCAGGACCCCGCGTCTCCGCCCGGCCACCCACCTGTCCCGGGCCCTCCTGGCATCTCACCGTCCTCCGTCTCCTGCCAGACGATGCCCTCCAGGTTGACGCTGGTGCCTGGCTCACAGGGCCCCAGGCACTCGGGCTCGGTGGCCGAGGCCGCGTCGGCCGTGTTGACGGCGACGGAGCGCGTGCGGACCATGATCTGCTCGCAGGGGGACGACACCTCGCTGCTGGCGGCCGGCGCGAGGAGGTGGAGGGGAGGCGCTGCGGGCGTGGCCGCAGGGGATTCCGTCTGAGGGGGAGGCAGAGGGGAGAGGGTGAGGAGGGTGTGTAGGGACCCCGTCTAAATAAAGAAACTGGGTTATGTTTGATGGCTTCACAGATGATAGTTTTTATAAGCTAACGGTCAGTGTGAAGCCTTGTCTCCAGACTCAAAGCCGACCGGCTATTACACATGATTAGAGGTGTTATTACACATGATTAGTACCAATTCCTAGCGCTGATGAGCTTCTCTTTGCACAAAAGAAGATGCGGTTAGCCTAGCACGTTAGCACAATAGTGCTGCTCCAAAAGCAACGTCGGGTCTCCGCTAAGAGTCTGCAGATCAGGGCAGAAACAGGAGCTAAGCTAACGGTCAATAGCTAAGCTAACGGTCAATAGCTAAGCTAACGATCAATAGCAGCAACCAGCGGCGTGATCATAACGGAGAGAAGTCTGCTAACACACACTTGTTTAGAGCTCTTGGGAAAGGCCGATTCACGACTTTAACGGGTGAGGCGGCTAAACTGCTAGCTAGTCAGCAGCGTATTTCCTCTGCGGTGTTTCGCTGACTCGTCTCCGGAATAATGGATAGACCAGTGTCCAGGTGCAGAAGGGCCTATCGGCGCCTACCACCCCTTCGCCCACCCATAGGTCCTACCTTTACTCCGCCCACTTTCTTCGGGTTTCGGCAGTCCCCGTCCTCTGCCTCCTGGTCGGTTGCCATAGCGACGGACGGAGCGCCTGCCGAGGGCTCCAGAGCCCCCAGCTGCTCGGCGCTCTGCTGCCCTTCGAAGGGGCCGGCGCCGGGCGCCCCTGCGGGGGCCTCATCTGCGTTGGCCCCACCGGAGCCCATCGTGTCCAGCTTGTCCTTTTTAGCCTTCCCGGACACCACGTCCTTGTCCTTCTTGACGGCGGGGAGGCTCCGGGAGGTCTTGCTACACTTGTCGCTGCCCTTGGCGGGGGTGGAGCTGGGGTTCTGGGGCGGGGGCTCGGCCCCGGCCCGGCCCTGGACCTCCTTCTTGGCTGCGTCCGAGGCCGGTGCTTTCAGACTCTCCTTAGAGTTTTTACTGCGTTTGGATTTGGATTTGCTCTCTTTGCCCTGCATGGCGCCGACCGGGCTCACAAACTTTATATTGTCAGGTAAGGTCGCCACGGCGCCGGGGGGGCCGGCCATGGCCCCTCCCTCCTTACCGCTCGACATCTCTAGCTTGTCTTTCTCCAAGTCGGCGTCCAGGTCGATGATCAGATTGCCAACGCCAATATCCCACTCATCACCGCTGTCGTACGTGTCCACCGCGCCGGAGTCCACACCTTTCCCGCCTGCAGGGCCGCTGCTGAGGGACATCTTAGTGGGATGGTCCCAGAGCGGTGCAGGGGGGCCGCGCTCCTCCCAGGTCGCCTCCTCAGGGTTGGCACCCGCGCCTCCTCCCAGCTCGCCACATCGCCTCCTGCAGGCAGGAGGAAGTAGGGCAGGATGAGACGTCTACACCAGCCACAGCGCCTTAGCCTAGCCAAACTAGCCATGCTAGTTTGATAAACAACATGCGGTTGCCATGGTAACGCGGTGTGACGCTGATGCAACTTTGTGGATAAAACAAATAATTGAGGGTAACTGGACATAAAAAAGGAAAAGAAACAGTGAGAATTGTAAGGAGAGAGGAGGAGGAGGAGGAGGAGCATACTGGGGGCTGTTCTGGGACCAGTTTGCAGAGCTCCTCGGCTCCTCTCCAACAGCTGGATGCCTCATGCAGCGGAAACCTGGAGCAGGACGCAGCTCCTTGTCATGTGACCCTCCAGGGAGGTCAAGCACATGACCCAGGCCTAGCAAATCCTAGCCTCCGTTAGCACGCAGTCCAGGCTAAAGGTGTTTTACAGCAGGAGGAGGGGCTGAGGCCCCTGGGTCAGGTGGAACACACCAAAGCCTCCAGAGAACCAGACCGCTGAGCCTGAAGATGAAGAAGATGAAAAACCAGCAAACAAGCTACTTCACCCCACCTCCTGATCGGAGACACCAGCAGGTTGGTGTGGGCGAGGACGTGAGACCCCCCTGACAGGGCTGTATGGTACACCTGTACCCCAGAGACGGGCATCCTCTCCACCACACCTGTGGTTACAGTTCTGGCTCTGGGCTGACGTTCCCTCGCCTGAGGAGCCATCAGAACTCCTCCACCCGCACGCCGGCTCATGCAGCAGCAGTGGGAGCGCCCACTTCCTGTTTCTGCACCACCAGGTTCTCATTCCGGTTCCCACGGCGACTCCATCACAACACGTCTGACACGTCTGGGGGCCAAACTGCCTCCTGAGTCCGTCTGACACAAACGCTGAAGCCTGGAAACCTCTGAAAGGTCCAAACACCACCCAGAAACACCCCTGGGTCCGCTACGACCGCTGGGGGGCGGGGCTCTGAGGGCCACGCCCTTCACAGCCGTGGGACTCCCACAGCAGGGCCACCGGTGTGTGGAGCCCCCACCTGGGTCCCTTGGCTCCAGGGTGGTCTCCCCCAGTTAAGGTGTCCCTCTCCGGGGACGAGGGGGTGGAGGCTCCAGCCCCGGCCCCTCTGATTGGCCGATCACAGTCAGCCTTTCAGCTGCAAGCAGGTGCAGGTGGTTCTGGGGAACGCTTCCAGAACGTCCCGGTACGCCACGCGAACCATCTGGTCATCCGGACCTGGTCCAGACCTGGTCCGGTGATCCAGAACTGGTCCAGATCGATTAGAGGACAACAGGTTGCCGTAGCCACGGGCGCCTGTTTGCCGTCACGCTCACAAACTTCCGCCACCCTCCGCCCACCACTGGTGAAAGCAGTCATGTGACAGGCTGGGACAAGTCTCCCGTTCCTGGGTTCAACGGTCTGCAGAAAGCAGGTTTCTGAGCCACCGCCCCCCTCGGCCTCCAGACCGCTGCTGTTCCAGCCTCTGGCTACACCGTCGCCAGCAACAGGAAACTCCACAATGTTTACATCATGAGGGAGCAAGGGAGAACGCGCCTCACACCGGTACCTGGGACATCCAGGAGGACCCAGAACCCAGGACCTGGTTCCCTGAAACCGGGCCGACAGGGCAGATTCGCTGGTTGAAGGAGGACGACGATGATTTTAAAACAGTCTGAAGGTAAACACACACAGAGTGTTTAAGAGTCTACATGTGTTATAAAAACATGTTTCATCATTAACCCGGGGTATTGGAAAATAAAATAACGCCGAACCAACGTGATAAATATGGTGTAGTCTTTTTCTTTTTTAATGATAAGGAAGTTTCACAGCACAGCTGACAACCATTCCCCTTCCTACTTCAGCCAGTAAGTGATGGCAAAGTAACATTTGCACAAAACACTCAGTAAGGCTAACAGGATGTTTTACTGGACTAAATCTGCGAGTTTCTAACCAGCTGTTTAACGACCAAGTTTCATCTGTGGTAGAGTATCATGAGGTTAGGCTTGTAGCATGCTAGCATGGTACCAAGTCCTGGACTGTCGCCCGAGGTTGAGACAAGAATTGACCAAAAGTGGCGTTGAAATGTCAACGATCCACCGATCCAAATAGATTTCAACAGAAAACAGCAAACGCGCAAGGAAATTGTTACGAATACATCAGATCCACGGAGCTAGCTAAGCTAGCCGCCGTAAGCCAAATTAGTGCTGAGGACTGCTAGCGGTAGCAGGTCGGTCGGTTCGGAACAAACTGGCCTTTAGTCCAGGGCTAATCGGTACACACGTTGCTGGGCTGCGTCTGTGGTTGGTTAATGCAACATCAAGGCACACATGATGGTGCATTGAGCATGATGAAAGCATTTGTCACAACTTAGGCGGCTACAGGCCCGCTACGGCCCGCTACATGGCTAGCGAGATCCATTATCGGACACACGCTGCTGAGCCCGGGCGATGACATTTCTGCGTTTCGTGTACAACTTCACGGTCGCACTGGCGTTTTCCAAGCCCCAACGCTTTACAGGTCACATTCTAGACAACAAACCTGGATTATACTGTTATCTTTAGCATTATACGGGTTTGTGTAACATTTGACCTTATGCCCAATTTGTCGTGCGGACAATTATGCGATGCGTCGCTTTCGAGCTCCCTGTCAAAGCCATGGATCAATTATCGGACAAACATTTACAACCATCACAACTCTAAATAACGTTATAATCCAAACTCTAAAACTATATTTGGCCACAAGGACACCTTAACTTACAACATATACCGATCAAAGTTTTTTTTACAACAACAACGTCTTTAAATCCCACTTATGGCTGGGACCAACGTTTACACGGACGGTAGCAGCAACAGTGTGATATAGTAACCACAACTGCAAGAAACAAAGATGTTCTGGTCTAAAACGCATAAACCAGCACGGGTTACATAAACGCCAACAAAACCGTTCAAGGAAATGCCTCGAAAAGAAAAATAGGGTCGTATGAGGATGTCTGTCCGATTATAGACGCCTACCTCTTAGCCCTACAGTCTCTCTAGACAAAGACAGCAGTTAGCCTGCTGAGCTAACCCCGGGATAGCTAGCAAGCTATCCCGCGTTTCAAAAAGTGAGCACAAATTCCACCAAAAGAGCCCATTACAACGTGTTCACTTACCCCGTTTGGAATCCCTTTGCGACCAGTGTTCATGTACACTCCATATGTCCCAGGTATCCCAGTTAAACTGTAAAGATGAGCTCCAGAAACTGGTGGATTAATGAGGCAAACCAGTCAACGTGCTCCCAGTTCACTGGACCGCAGCCATCACACGGTCACATCCCGGAGAAAACTGGAAAACAGCGGGAAACGCCGACATTTCCCAGTCAAATCCCGAAGTTGGACGCAAGCACACCCGATCCCAAGTATTCCATGACTGCGAGGTGTTGTTCCCAGAGGTTCCAGCCGAGCGCTCTCCCGTTAGCAGACGCGCAGACAGCGGCAGACAGACGGACAGCACCGCGGGGCTAAATGGCTGTTAGGTACGACGTAAACAAAACCCGGCACGCTGCTCGCTGGACTTTCTGGACCTGGACTCGTCCGACTGGATTATAAATACTGACTGGATCTGGAGTCATCCCGGAATTGACATGACACACAAAACAAACAAACACCCCCCCCCCCCCCCATCAGTTATAGTTAGCAGTTATTATAGTGGAATGAGTGAATATATTTCTTGTTCGTTAATGTTGTTTTGTCTACGTAAAACACAGAACCGTGCATTTTCTCCGGAAGGTATATGCTCACAAACTCAAGTCGTACCCAGGCCCGCGGCCTTTTGCCCCGGCCTGTCTTCAGTCCTTCGCACACATTCTTCCTTTATTATTTAGATTTTATTCTTCAAAGGCTCGCTTTGTTTCTTTGACAGGACAGGTAGTACACCACCGATCCGCGAGGGGCGCTGTCGGGCGCCTCAAAAGGACAAAAACATCGATTAAAAGCTTCTAAAAGCGTTTTAAGTTAAATTGTAAAGCAGAGCTTCAGAAACTTTTGTCATCCTTGAACACATCAGACAGCTGTAGTTTAAAAAAATGATCATTACAATAACATCTGTCATACATACGGATGATAAATTAGTATCTTTACACTCAGACTGCTGGGTGTAAGGTTGAAAAGCGTTAGTACTTTATATACAAAGGAATGAAAGATACTGACAAAACATTTATTGCTCTTATCTGACCATTTACTCTCCCTGAATGTGGATGGAGACAATCAGAGGGCTGCTGTTGTAACCTGAAGCCAGGTTCTGTGGTCCTCTGTGTGAGGTGGTGCTTCCCTCACCAATAATTAAGCAACCTCATCCGGCTACAGCCAGATAACCAGGGTTCGCTGTCACCATGGCGACCCCAGCCGCACGCTGCAAACACAGCAGCAGCATGCACCGCTCCTACCAGCCGCTGAAGCCCGTCACCAACCGCTACCTGCAGCAGCGCTGGGACCAGAAGCGCTACGACGCCCATCGCAAGAAGGTGAGGGGGAAGGTGGAGGAGTGCAGGGCTCGCCTGGAGGTCCAGGCGGAGGCCCTCTCCACTCTGGTTTCCTTCCCCCGTAACGGGGGAGCCCCAGGGTCACTGGGCTGCCTTTACCTGTCCAGGTGAGCTGCTCCCTGCCAGCAGTGGACGACAGAGGTCCGAGGACGCCGGCTCACCTCCAGCTGAAGCTGAAAAAGCTGCAGGTCAGCAGATTCCCGCCTGGCGGCTCCAGGTTCCGCTGGGAGGAGGAGAAACGGGGCTGAAGGCCGGAAAAGCTGCTGATCTTTGTGGCTTCAGCTGCAGGACGAGCGTCTGGCCGCCATCCACAGGGACAACCGCCTGCTGGGCGCCAGACTGGCCCACATCGGTCACTCCAAGGGACTGGTGGACCACCAGAACCAGTACCGCCTCAGGAGGTGGGAGGGGCCTTCTGAGCCCTTTGGTTGCATCCAGATGAGGTTTTGTACCAACACGGTGGCGCCTGATGTAACCGTTCCCCCGCTTCGGCCTCCTCTCCAGTCTGAACACTGACAGGAGGAGGGAGGAGCTTCTGCTGGTCGGACGCCAGAACCAGGGCATCCACCAGCGCATCGCCTCTCGCCAGTCCGAGTACCGCCGCCAGCTGTGGTTGGACGACTGGGAGAGGGCGGAGCGTCTGCGCGACAACATCACGCGCTACCCTCGGGAACCCGTGGACACACAGGCGAGTTGAAGGCGGGCGGAGGTCAGGGGGCGGGGCTGACGTAGCCTGCTGCAGGTGTGGGGGGGGGGCATCCAGGCGTCCTGGAGCCGTTTGGGGCTTTAAACAGCTGACCCATCAGCTGGTGTGTGTTTGACTCTGCAGAGATGCCCCAGGACGGTGACGTTTGCCCCAGCCGGGGGCAGCAAACACTCAAGGAGCAGCCGCAGCAGCGTCGCCATGGAAACGACCCCGACGGACGACGACGAGGGGCCGCCGTCCAGCGCTAGCAGCTTCAGCGAGGACTGATCCCCGTTCGGATCGGGAGCAGCTGATGGGCAGTCGGGATGTTTCCAGCTGTGTGTGAAGGAAGGTCACCTGACGAAGAGATCACGTGACCCTCCCCGTCCTCCCTCCTCTGACTTCAACTTTTCTGTCTCAACTGTTTTCCTCTTCAGAACAAACGTCTCGGTGCTGAGTGAAGCTAATCATTGATCCGCCGCTCTACGCAGCCTGGCCGCTGGGCGGCAGCAGAGGGGCGGGTTCTGGAGGAGGAGGAGGAAGAAGAAGATGGTCGACCTCTGCTCCTGCATCAACACACGCTGGTCCTCACACATTAGGAACCAAATTAAAACAACTAACTTTGCTGCTGTTAATAAAACCAGAATATTATCAACAAAGATGATTTACCGTTGTTTTTTATTCTCTCCGGTTTTTTGATCATCACGTCTTAAAATTAGTTTTCATCGCAATAATATTTGAGTGAATATTTCCTTAACTGGGTTGTTGATGTGAGGACAGATGTTAACATCTGGTCACAGACAGGAGTGAAGGAGCCTGTTTGTGAAGCAGCAACGATTCCCCTTGCGGAAGAGAGAGAGAGAGGGAGAGAGAGAGAGAGGGAGAGAGAGAGAGAGAGAGAGAGGGAGAGAGAGAGAGAGAGAGAGGGAGGG
>CAAE01007124.1:0-16899 GCA_000180735.1 Tetraodon nigroviridis | reverse complement strand
TTTTTGTATTATTATTAGACGGTTTCAGTATTCAGTTTCTGGCTGGTTCTGGGGGGCGGAGCCGAAGGTGGTTCCATCCAAACGCTCCTACTGGACCCGCTGTTGGCATCAGACGATGATGAACCACCAGTTGGTTTTACTGGTTGAACTGGTTCGCAGGTTACAAGCCACTGGTCAAGGATGGGGGCAAAGGTCGGCTTCTGTCCTGGGCAGGTTAGCAGGGGCTAGCATAGGTTAGCAGCGGCTAGCAGGGGCTAGCACATCTGGAACAACCAGCATGCAAACAGGCAGAAAAAAAGAGGAGAAAAAGAGAGAAAGAGAAGAACAGGTGGTCGGTGTCGCTCAGGTGGACCCGGTTGGGTCCTGGTTGCTCCAGACCTCCAGGTCACACACTGGTCACACTCTGGTCACACACTGGTTGGACTGGGATGCTCTCTGCATCTTCTCCCTCTTCCAGATCTGCTCTGCTTCAACTTCCACACCAAGAAGGTCTGGATCTTCCCCGGTTCTGAGGAGGCCCGCTTCGGTTCCACGGTTCAGCAGCACCAGGCCGGCGGCCGCCAGTGGTGAGTGTCCCGCCCCGCCCACCGACAAACCAGTCTGCAACCAGTGCGAGCAGAAGCTCGGCTGTGTCTGAGCAGAACCGGTTGTTGGTTGGATGCTGTTATTGGTCCAGCTGCTGCTGCTCCTCAGAAGAGGAGCTAATGCTAAGCTAATGCTAAGCTAACGAAGTGTGGTCACCGCCTGCACAATCTCTGGCAGACTGTTTGCCGTTCCAGTTTGTTGTTGTGGTTCTGTGGAACCACAGAGGGGCCTTCCTCTGGGGCCCGTCTGCGGTTCTAGGTGAGCGTCTCCAACATTCCAGGCCCTTCCAGGCCTTGATAAATACCTCACACTCCTCCAGGATTACAACATCGTGGCTCCTTTGAAGTAGCAGGTAAATAAGTGGAAAGTATGTGTGTGGGAACGGGTTGGTCCCGGGTCCTCGGTCCCAGGTCCCGGGTCCAGGGTGAGGAGCCCTCATCTTCTTCTGCTCCTCTTCATCCTAACAGACCCCAGCTCTGACCTTTGACCCTTGACCCAACAGACTCAAAATCAGGCCCGGAAACCCGCTTCAAATGGTCCAGAAGACAAATAACTGTTCTGGAAGGGTGTGTGTGTGTGTGTGTGTGTGTGAAGACATGGTTGAGGTCAAACTCATTGACCTGTGTTGACCTCTAAGGTCAAACCTCCACGAGTGTGTTTACGGAACCTTCAGCTCTCACAGAGAGAGAGAGGAAGCGGGCGAGCGAGCCGTGTGCCTCTTTGATGTGCTGCAGCGGTTAGCGCGCCGCTATGGCATCTGCTCCGGAACCTGACTCAGACTGGTTCCCAGAACCGCCGTCCAGGCTCCGGATAACGACCGGCGGACCGACTGGTCGCCCCCGGCAACAGCAGCTGGAACAGGGAAGCAGAGATTCCAACATCAGCGGGAGGCCGAGCGAGAAGACCAAAGCGTCCCTTTGCTCCTGTCGTCCCCGCTCTGCTTTGATCCTGGTGCTTTGATGTCCTCCAGGCTGCTGGTGGGCGCCCCCTTCCAAACCAGCGGCAGGAAACGGACGGGCGATGTGTTCAGGTGTCCTCTGGACAACGGGACCTCCGAAGGCTGCAGCCGCCTGCACCTGGGTGAGGGGCGGAGCCTGCGCTGCCACCACGTGACCGCGTCACCTGACCCGATGACCCGCGTGTGTGTGTCCGCTCAGGGAACCTTTCTCTGGACAGCGTGTCCCAGAGGGCCGAGGAGATGAGGCTGGGTCTGACCCTGACCTCTGACCCCAGAGACAGCAGCTTCGTGGTGGGTGGCGAAACCCTCGGACCCCCACCGAGGGCCACGGCTGGCTCTAACCGCGCGCGCGTGTGTGTGTGTGTGTGTGTGTGTGTGTGTGTGTGTGTGTGTGTGTGTGCGTCGTGTGTGTCCTCACACCTGTGGTCCTCTCTGGTCTCATGAGTGTGGCAGCTCCCTCTACAGCACTGGGATCTGTTCCAGGGTCAGCCGGACCTTCAGGCCCACCGGCACCATCGCCCCGGCCCTGCAGAGTAGGGCCCTCCCTCCGTCCCTCCGTCCCTCCGTCCCTCCGTCCCTCCCTCTGTCCCTGTCCCTCCTTCCATCCACGCGTCCCTTTGGTGTTGTGTTGCAGGGTGTGAGACCTTCATGGACATCATCATCGTCCTGGACGGGTCCAACTCCATCTACCCCTGGTCCGAGGTCCAGAACTTCCTCATCAACATCCTGCACAAGTTCTTCATGGGTCCAGGTCAGACGCAGGTCGGTTCCCGCAGGGGAGAAAAAGATCAAAGCCCGTGATGTGCAAAAGATCAAAGCTCAAAGTCCTCCAGAGTCCAGAAGGTCGCTGGAATGCGGCTCGTTAGCCCCAGCTGCCCTGTGTCCCGCAGGTGGGGGTGGTCCAGTACGGCTCCTCGGTGGTCCAGGAGTTCCGCCTGGGTGAGCACCGGACGGTAGAGGAGGTGGTGGTGGCGGCCAGGAGCATCAGGCAGCGCGGCGGCGAGGAGACGCGGACGGCGCTGGGGATGGAGGTGGCGCGGTAGGAGCAGAGCCACACCCGCTCACGAGGCCGTGGGGCTCCGGCGCTCACGCGGCGTCCGTGGCGCGCAGGTCGCAGGGGTTCGGGCGCGGCGGCCGACCCGGAGCCCGGAAGGTGATGATCGTGATCACGGATGGGGAGTCGCACGACAGCGCGCAGCTGCCGCAGGCCGTCGCCCGTAGCAACAGGGACAACATCACCACCTACGCCATCGCTGTGAGCGCCCCCCGCCCGTCCACGCCGCCC
Source organism: Tetraodon nigroviridis (assembly GCA_000180735.1). Lineage (NCBI taxonomy): Eukaryota > Metazoa > Chordata > Actinopteri > Tetraodontiformes > Tetraodontidae > Tetraodon > Tetraodon nigroviridis. The sequence continues at coordinate 14,071 of CAAE01007124.1, read as the reverse complement.
CGCCGGCGGCCAGCTAACACCCTCCATTTGCAGGTGCTGGGTTCCTACAACCGGCGCGGGATGGACCCCGAGGCCTTCCTGGAGGAGATCCGGCTGATCGCCAGCGACCCCGACCAGGAGCACTGCTTCAAGGTGACGGACGAGTCGGCGCTGAAGGACATCGTGGATGCGCTGGGGGAGAGGATCTTCTCCCTGGAAGGTCAGAGAGGGGAGGAGGACGGCGGGGATGAGGGAGAGGGTGATGAGGGTGATGATGATGATGATGATGATGATGATGATGATGATGATGATGTGTGCAGGTGCCAGCCCTCGGGGTCGAGGCTTCGGCCTGCAGATGGCTCAGGCCGGCTTCTCCGCACATCTAGTCAAAGTGAGTAAAAACCGTTCTTTTCGTTTTTCCGTCTGATACATCCGAGGGGGCGGAGCTTGGAGTCCGGCTCCTTGCAGGAATATTTCCGACTCCCCTCCAATGGAAAATCCTCTGAATTCCAGTCCGAAGCGAGAGGAGCGGCGGAAAGTTGGCGGCTAACGCGGAGCAGATGGTTTTTCTGCCACATGGATTCAGGTTCAGAGCCGGTCCTGCTCCAGGTTCTGGGTCTAAAGTGGAGAACCGGGACCGGCCCAAAGTCGGACTGATGTGGAAAACAGACCATGAAGTCATCCGGAGAGAAAAAACAAACGCTTTTCAGGACTGTGTTTGACAGGTAGCAGGAACAGGCCTGGACCTGGACCTGGACCCAGACCTGGATCTGGGGCGCTGCCAGTGCCAAGCGTTCGATAATCCATCCGGGTCCAGACTGGGCCCCTCAGGGGCCCGGGACCCAACGCCTCGCCAGGGTTCAATTTAATCCCCATTTCATGCAGCTAGCAGCTAGCGAGCATCTCACTGACAGTCCAACACACAGAAGCTTTTTTCCATGTCACAGCCTCCTGTGGTCACATGTTGCACCTGCTGTTAGCCTGAGCTCTGCTAACGTGCCCCCAGGACGGCGTTCTCCTCGGGGCCGTGGGGGCCAACGACTGGAACGGCGCCGTGCTGAAGGACACCAAAGATGGAAAAGTGGTGCCGCCCAGATCTTCCTACGAGGACGAGTTTCCGGAGGAGCTGAAGAACCACGGAGCCTACCTGGGTACGAGGCTCCGCCTCCACCTGCCTTTGGTCCTCAGAACTTTCTGGAAAGATCCGGTGCCGCTGGTGTTTCCAGGTTATTCCGTGGGTTCGCTCATCTCGTCCGACGGCTCCCAGCTGTACACGGCCGGAGCGCCGAGGTTCAACCACACCGGGAAGGTCATCGTCTTCACCCTGGCGGACTCGGGGAACCTGACGGTCCTGAAGGCTCTGCTGGGAGAGCAGGTCCCAGACCCACAGACCCGCTCCGGGCCCACCGGCCTCCTCACCGTTAGCTTTGGCTGCTAACCCTCTCCTTTGTTCTTGTTCAGATCGGTTCCTACTTTGGCAGTCAGCTCTTGTCCATGGACGTGGACGGTGACGGACGGAGCGATGTTCTCCTGGTGGCAGCGCCGATGTACTACAGCCAGGGCTGGGAGAGAGGGAAGGTCTACGTCTACGGCGTGACGCCAGAGGTGGGAAAACCGAGGCCCGGGGGCCACATGTGGCCCGATGGACTCTCTAATCCGGCCCGCAGAGCCTTCACCATCAGTCCTCCTAAAACTAGACGAAGGAGGTTGTCAGCTTGATTGGTTAGAAACAGGTTCACTCCCCCTTTCAGCTAGCATGCTAGCTAGCATCTCTAATTGGCCCAGTTTACAAGCTCTCCTGAATATTCTCTGTAGGACACACAGCCCTGATGCTAGCTGAGCTAACAAAGAGCACTAATCTACATAGCAGCGAGGAGTCACATGTCCACCTTCTGTCCAGCTGGCGTTGGTCCTCCAGGGGGCGCTGGAGGCGAGCGATGGCGCCCAGAACGCCCGGCTGGGCTCCTCCATGGCCGCGATCGGGGACATGAACGGGGACGGCTTCCAGGAGCTGGTGGTGGGGGCGCCTCTGGAGGACGACCACCAGGGGGCGGTCTACGTCTTTTATGGGCGGGGCAGAACCATCCAGCGGCGCCACCGACAGGTAACAGGTGGAGCTTCTGGGGAGGAAAGACCCCAGAAGTCATTTTTCCCACTGTTTTCCTCGGCAGCGGCTGCCGGCTGCCGGCTTCTCCGCCGGTCTGAGATACTTCGGTCAAAGTGTCCACGGCGTCCTGGATGTCAACGGAGACGGGCTGGTGGACCTGGCAGTGGGGGCGCTGGGGGCCGCCGCCATCATCTGGTCAGACCCGCCGTCCGCCGACGGGCCCGGTGGCTGGAACTCTGATCGGCCGCTCTCACGCCCCCAGGTCTCGCGGTGTGGTCCGGGTCCAGGCCGGCCTGCTCTTCCAGCCGGAGAAGGTGGACGTCTCCAACAAGGACTGTCGGCGCGGCGGGAAGGCCGCCGCCTGCATGGCCGTCACCGTCTGCCTAAGCCTGAGCTCCAGGACCAGCGCCACCGCAACGGTGGGAGCGGGTGAGCTAGCGTCAGGAGGCCAGGAGGTGGGTCAGGAGGCTGAGCATTAGCATCAGGAGGCTAGGAGGTGGCGTCAGGAGGCCAGGCGCCGCCTGCAGCTGCTGCTGCTCCAGCTGTGAGGACGCTGAAGCAGCCAGATGTTTGTCAGGGAGCCTTTGTTGTGTCTCTGTAATTACCCTCAGATGGCTGCGAGCAGCACTTGCTAGCGTGCTAACCCCGGCCGCTAATCCTGCGTCTGACACTTCAGAGCCTCCTGAACATCTGGACTGAATTTAGCCCAGATGCTAGGATACTCTTCACGAGAAGGCGACCTTTTTGGAAACGTCGGTGTGTTGACGTGGCGCCGGTCACGTGACCTCTGCTGAAAGCTGGATGATGGTCTGCTGCTCCTCCTCCTCCTCCAGACGTCTGGTACAGCCTGGCCTTTGATGAAGGCCGCTCTCCTCCTCGAGCCGTCCTGGAGGAACCGGACCAACAGCAGCTCAGTCGTCTGTTCCTGCAGACAGGAAGTCAGAGCTGCAGGCACCACGCCTTCTCTGTTCAGGTGTGTGTGTGTGTGTGTGTGTGTGTGTGTGTGTGTGAGATAAACACACCACACCAACCTTGCTGGTGGTTGTCCAGGAGACCAGCGACTACGGCCATCCCATCACGGTTGTCCTGGAGACGGGGCTGCAGGACCCGGACCGGGGTCCCGTGTTGGACCCGGACCAGCCGAGTGTCCTGAGGGCTGCGGTGAGTTCAGGGTCGCCGCGGTTTCCACTGGTTTGACTCCGCCGGTGTCTTCGGCTAACCTAGCTAGTATGCTGACCCGCTCGTCGCCTCTCGTCTCGCTGTAGCTGCCCTTCTGGAACGGCTGCGACCAGGAGGACGCCTGCGTCCCCGACCTCGTCCTCCACGCCGGCACCGACCTGCTGGACGTCGGGTGTGTTGACTTGTCTCCTAGCGACACCGGCGGCGCCGGTTGTCGGCTCACCGGGGTGCCGTCTGTGTCCGCCACAGGCAATTCTGCAGCTCCGGAAGCGTCTGGTCGGTGTGCGGCCACCGGAGCGCGGCAGAGGGCGGCGCTGGCGTGGTGGAGGCTCGGCGCAGGAAGGTGGCGGTGCTGGCCCGGCTGGAGAACCGGGGCGAGAACGCCTACGCAGCCGCACTTCGCGTCTCCACCTCCTCCAACCTGCTCTTCTCCGGCCTGGTTCTCAAGGTGGGGAATAATCCTGGAAAACGCTCCGGCTCCGCCTCCACGCCCACAGGCCCCTCCCATTTTCCTGCAGGACCAATCGGATGTGGAGATGGAGTGTTTCTCAGAGAGCAGAGCGGCCGGTGAGCTGAGCTGCAACGTCAGCGCGCCGTTTTTGAAGCCATCGGCCCAGGTGGGTGTGTGCCGGGCTAAGCTAGCCAACGCAGCTAACTAGACAATGTTTCAGCAGCTGTTGCTGCTGTGGATCGTTTCCACGGTGACGGGAGGGTGGAGTCACCTTACTAGACGCGGCGGCGGGGCAGCTGTTAGCGGGAACAGCCATGCCTGAACATTAGCGTAATTAGCCTCCTGTAAACTTGACGGCAGCCCCGCCCCCTGGCCCCAGATCCCAGGATGAGGTCCGGTTTATTGGAGCGGTCGGCGAGCGGGGGATGGGGGGATGATAAAAACAAGCTAGTTTAGCACAGCTGGCTAGTTCGCCCCCTGCTGGTAGGCTGCAGTGAGGGGCTAAGCCCCGCCCACAGGTCATCCCTGAACTCCAATCAGCTGCCAGAATTTGTCCCGGTGATTCCAGGTTGGTATTTCCCTCTTTCTCTCTCTCTTCCAGGTGTCTTTCCGTCTGGAGTTTGAGCTCCGCCCTGCGCTGCTCCTGGACCACATCCAGGTCGTCATGGCGACCAGCAGGTGACTGCTGGGGAGTGTTCTGGTGGCCGGCCAATCGGAGAGCTGCGTCTGGAGGGGGCGTGTCTCCCGGAGGCTAAACTGTCCGTTTGTCCGTCTGTTAGTGAGGGCCGGGACAGGAACCCTGAGGACAACATCTGCTACATCTTCCTCCCTCTCAGGTACCAGGCTGACCTCCTCTTCACCAGGTGAGCTGAAGGTGTCTTCTGGGCAACCGGGGTGGGGGCGTGGCTTGTCTCCACCTTCAGACTCCTCCCCCTCCATGTCTCCTCTCTTCCAGGGACCCCAACCCTCTTCGTTTTCAGATCCAAGCAGGAGGCCCCGCCCCCTTTTCCTGGTCTCAGGGTGGAGCCGACAGCTGTCACGACTTCAACCTGACGTATCAGGTGAGTCCAGACTCGTTGCCCCGCCCCCCCGTCGGCTAACAGGCTAACAAGAGCCACCGTAGATCCGGAACCTGGGAACCTTGCCGGTCCATGGCCTCGTCTTCAGGGCCGAGATCTGGGCGGTGACCAGGGGAGGGAACCAGCTCGTGGAGATGCTGGACCTGGGTCTGGACCAGGAGGAGGAGGAGGGAAGACCTTCAGGGGCTAGCAGCTTCCTGCCCCCTCGGGGCTCCGGGTCCCGCTGCCAGCACCCACCGCCGCCAGCAGCCAATGGGCCAGCAGCAGAGGACCTGTCCCACCTGTCCCAGCTGGTACAGTGGACGTGTGTCTCCGGAGGCCTGGAGGACGCGGGTCAACGTCTCCTCTCTCCTGCAGAACCGCAGCAACGGCGCCAGCGTGGCGGCGCAGTGTGGCCTCCACCTGCCGGCCTCCACACAGCTGGAGGTGAGGCTCAGAGGACGGCTGCTGTGTCCCGCTCTGCTGGCCGTGGGCTTCCGCGCTCTGGAGGTGATGACCACGGCGTCCATCCGGATGGACGCCTCCAGTCCCGCCTTCCTCCAGGAGGACCTCGCTGTCCGGGAGGTGGGAGGGCGCCCCAAAACCGTCCGATTCCACCCGTTTGCTCTTTTCTGGCTTTTAGTTCTCGATCTGGCCTTTGATACAAAAGGCAAAAAGAAAAGTCAAACTCTAAAAAAGTGAGAAGCTCCAGAAGAAAAAGGAAAACAGCAGAAAAAGCCACCAAGTTCTGTGCGTGGCAGAGCTCTGCTGCCCCCTGCCGCCAACAACGACTATTACACCGGTCAAAAAGTTGTTTAAAAAATCGGACAAGTTCTTTGTTTTAAAGTGTTTTAAACAATAAAATAAAACTTTTCTTCTCTGTCAGATAATCCTGGAGATCAGGAAAGAGGGGGATTACATCAACCCAGTCTGGATTATACTAGGAAGCTCACTGGGAGGCCTCCTGCTACTGGCTTTACTGGTGCTGGCCCTCTGGAAGGTACACACACACACACACACACACAGGCACACACACACACACACACACACACACACACAGGCATAGGGAGGTGATGAATGTCAAACACTATGTTCTCAGATCGGCTTCTTCAGGCGACAAAGGCCAGAGGAAGAGGAGGAGCAGCCTGTAGCCAATGGGAAGGCTGCAGAGGAGTTGTCATGGCAACGTTAGCTTGTGGGCTCAAACACAGAGTGATGCTGTCATGAGGTCAGATGTAAAGTTGTTGCTCATCTCCTGAGACAACAGGACCAACTCGTCCTCCCACCTGGCGCCTCCTCCCATCCTCCCGTCCTCCCGTCCTCCTCCCGTCCTCCTGTCGTCTCCTCCACTCAGACCTGGAGGATCTACTTCCTGGTTGGTGGTGTCTTCAGCTGCTCCTCTGAAGGGTCACCAGGTCCACCTGGAAGGTGGAAAGACGGCAGAAGAGCACAGCCCCGACGCACCGGAAGAGTGAATCTGGGAATCCCTTCTGTCCGCTGATGCTGCCGTCTCAGCGAGAGTCGCAGGAGCAACAAGAACCTTCACACTCACAGGAAAACCAGCTGGTATTTACGGAGACGACCGCCTGGAAAAGCTCATATTTACCTTTGCAGGTGAATCCTAGAGTCAGAGTTAACCCTAACCCCGTGCATCGTTTTAAACATTCTTATTTAGGTCACTTTTGTCCTTAAAAAAAGCATCTGTAAATAAAGATTTAATCAATAAATCTGTTCTTTTCTTAATGGTGTTGCCAGTTTTAGTTGTTTGGCTACATATTCCATTTTAAACTGATCATCTATATTGCTGCGTTTGCCTGTTAGAGCAAATGAAAGAACAAAGACGTGGCTCCGCCCACAGCTTTTAATTCAGGAGCTTCGCCACAGCTGTTAAAACGCGTTCCAAACAAACCGAAAATCTTTGGCCACATTTCTGCCACGACCGACAGGGAACCGGTGAAACCGTCCGATGGCACACGATCGCCGCGATCACATGACCGATCAAAAACAAAAATCAAAGAGTGTGATCCCAGCCGGCCAGACCCAAACCTAAAGGTGGAGAATAAAAAGCTTCTAGCTGCTAATGCCCGCCTGACAACAACCGAGCAGGAACCGAGCAGGAACCGTGCAGGAACCGTGCAGGAACCGTGCAGGAACCGAGCAGGAACTGAGCAGGACCTGATTTCAAAGCGTCTTCAGGAAGCAGAGCTGGTGCATTCTGGGAAATGTAAAAACCCTCAGTTAATGTGGTTAAAAGGCCTGGGTCGGCGCCCACCGCCGGTTAAAAACTTTAAAAAGCGTCAGTGTTGCTGCTCCGAACACGCCGCGCTAGCAGCCCGGTCCGGTGGCGTCCGTCGGGTCTGGTCCCACGCCGAGACTGGGGCGACGCCAACGGCCGAGTAAAACCAGAAGTCAGGCTGTTGTGGAAGGACGGGGGGAGCGGGATCCTCCCCGCCAGCACCCGCTGGAGCCGAGCCTCCGCCAGGTAGCGGACGCCTTCAGTGGAACTCCACAAACTCCTCCAGCGTTTTGGGGATCTGGTTGCGGTAGGTGATCTGGTGGCGCCTGACGGCGCGCGCCGCCAGGCACTTGAGGCTCATCTTCATCTGCGTCTTCAGCAGGATCTCCGACACGCCCGTGGTGCTCTTGTCCAGCGGCGTCTTCTTCTGCTTGTTGGTCATGTCCGTGTGGGCGCCGGCCTCCACCAGGCTGATGATGATGGCGTGCAGCGTCAGGAAGTCGCTGATGGGGCGGTTGTACTGCACGATGACGTGCAGCGGCGTGTTGCCTTCGTGGTCGACGGCGTTCACCTGCGCGCCGCAGTCCAGCAGCAGCTTGGTCACCTGGGCGCTGGGGAAGCTGCACACGTCGTTGGTGTGGAAGTCGTCCACGGGCGTGTTGGAGCTGATGGCCAGGTGCAGCAGCGAGGAGCCCTCGCGCGAGCGCGGGTCCAGCTGGATCAGGTCGTAGATGTGCTTGTTGATGCGGGCGCGCTCGTCCTCGCCGCAGGCGATCTTGGTGGAGATGCAGGCCAGGTAGAGGAAGGTGAAGAGGTTGGACTCGTAGTTGTCGGTGGTCTGAGGCAGCTCCGCGGCGTCCGCCGTGTCCAGGCGCGTCAGGCTGCGCTGGATCTCCAGCACGCAGCAGCTGAGCACCTGCTGCACGGCGGCGGCCAGGACCCGCTCCTTCAGGTGCACCATCTGCGAGAAGACCTGGGCGAAGCGCAGCAGGTCCTTGTGGGTGTTGCGGTTGTTCTTCTGCCGCAGGTGCAGCGCGTGGAGCCACAGTCTGATGCACTGCTCGAACTCCATGTTGTCGGCGTAGACGGCGCCGCGGTAGATGATGGGGTGCGACACGTCCATGTTGTTGGAGCCCAGGATCCTCTCCCGGATCATCAGGCCCTCCATGTGCAGGGCGTCCCGGTCCGCTCGGATGGCCTCCAGCTCCCGCGGCGTCCGGCACTCGCCGCGGCTCCCGTAGGCCTCCACGGGCGGCCACAGCTCCTTGGCAATGACGTTCTCCGGGTCCTGGTAGCGCTCCTTCATGGCGGCGAGCAGGTAGTGGAAGGTCTTCTGGATGTCATAGTTCTCCCGGTCGTTGGCGAAGGAGGCACCCAGCAGCTCCAGCGCCTCGATGCGGCTCAGGCGGTCGCAGTCGGCGTGCGCCAGGAGCAGCTCCACCACCTCCGCTTTGCAGCTCTCCGCCGCCACCTTCAGCGGCGTCATGCCGTGTCCGTTGACCACGATGGCCGCCTGGCAGCGCACCAGCTCCTTGACTATCTCCAGGTGACCCGCCTCGGCCGCAAAGTGCAGCGCCGTGGCGCCGCAGTGCGCCTTGGCGTTGCTCCGCCCCCTGCTCCAACAGGAACCTGACCACGTCGGCGTGGCCCTTGTAGGCGGCGATCATCAGGCAGGTGTTGTTGTACTTGTTGGTGATGCTGATGTCGGCCTCTGTGCTCCACCAGGTAGCGGACGATGTCCAGGCGTCCGTCGAAGCAGGCGGCCCGCAGGGGCGTGGAGTTGGTGATGGTGGTGTGGTTGACGTTGGCGCGGTGACCCACCAGCAGTCGCACCACCTCAAAGTGCCCCGCTCCTGCCGCACACCACAGCGCCGTGGCCCCGTCGATGACGTAGCTGCGACGGGAGGAAAAGGACACTTTCAGGGGGGGGGGGGGGCGCACGTGATGCGTTCACGGACCCCTCCGGGACCACAACAGGCATTCATGAACGGCTGCTCTCACCCGTCGAAGCGAACCGTTCCGACCTGTTCCGTGTCCACCTGGTAGTGGTCCAGGAGCAGCCGGACAACTTTGTCGTGTCCGTTCCGGGCTGCGATGATGAGCGGCGTGGATTTCTGTCCGCCGACCTGGGTCACGTAGCTCAGGAGGTACTGGGTCTCCGCCTCGGTGTGGTTCAGCAGCAGAGCAGCCAGGGTCAGGACTCGACCCTCGCTGGCTGCGTTGAAAACGTACCCGGCCAGAGATTCCATCTGAGCCCGACAGGAGGCCAGGACCTCCGCTTTCTTTGCCACCGGCGCCCGTGATGTCCAGTCCGCCAAAGCAAGCCGCCTCCCATTAAAATGTCGAAAGAGGCCCCAGCGTATACATGAAAACTGTAGATTCTCCGTAATGGCTACAAGTTAAAGCCAGCCTGTCCTGTCTGGTGACGCGTTTGTCACTCCCGGAGCTGGACTTCAGAGTTTCGGTGTAAAAAAGGAGTAACAGGCGTCAGCTGAGGGAGCCAGCTATGCTAGCTAAAGCCCCTAAATAATTAGATTAAAAGAACACTGAAGTCTGAGACTGAACAGACTAAACTATACGGTTCTAATTAATGGTGCCCACTACTTTCCTGGTGGAGTTTATGTCTTACTGCTCACAAAAGGCTCCTAAAACACGACTAAAGAAGTACTTATCAGCCGATAGTTAGCGGAAGTTGGCGGGTCAACATAAAAACACCTCCGATGGAAAACTGCTCCGCCGGAGAAGGTTCCGCCCGGAGACCAGGGACCGCTCCCTTTCTCTGCGGAGAAAGCCAAATAAAGTTATATTTGTTGTTTCCACTGTGTTTTTTTTATTTTTATTTTATTAAAATATTATTCTCTTGATAACTCTGACTTTGGTAGCTCAGTTCTTAAAAGGGGGAAGTTCAGTGGAGGAACTTTTCATCAATGATTGATTAATGATGAGGAATTTCGACCTTCACATCCAGGAAACAAAGAGTTGAGTGTTTACCCGAAACCAGATTAAATCTGTAGAATAGAGAAATAATCCGTGGGCAGGGTTGATCAGATTACAGGATTATGTGTGAGATGATCAACCTGTTTGCGGAGAACAGTAAAGAGGGAAATCTCATCAAGGGAACCGATACCGTTCCGACTGGACCGGAGCTGTTTGAGGGCATCTCAACACAGAAGCGTCATGATCAAGGTGCAGCGAAGACAGACCCCCGCAGAGGTGGCGGCGCTCCAGTGCAGGTGCGTCACCTTCATTCTTCACCTCACCTGTGGCTACATCATGGTGTTCCTCTCTTAAACTGGTCTGACTGGTTTTTAATCAGTCAGACCAGTTTACAACTAATTATTTTTAACTTCTGACACATTTTAAACAGTTTGTAGATGAGGTGCTTTTTACAATGATGATGGTGATGTTGTTGTTGGTGGTGTTGTTGTTGTCATTGATGCATCCATTCAGCAGCGCCATCGCTCATCCTTCCCATCCAATCCCGTCAGATCCGGACGCTCAGCTGACCTGTGTCGCCGAAGCGTCGGCGCTCCTCCTGAGACCAAAGCGGCTCCTCGCTTTTACATCAACTTCTGGATCTACTTCACTGTCCAGAACTGGGTTCTGGACCTGGGCCGGTCCATCACCATGGTAACAGGACTGAAAGTTTTCCCACCTCTTGAGAAAACTTTATTGACAGCATGTTTCTTATGCAGCTGGCCCTCCCCGCAGACTGGTTCCCAGTGAACCGTCCCAGTGCTGCAGAATACCTCCATGCGCTGTACGCTGTGGCCACGCCCCTCCTGCTGCTCAAGGTAAGGCGTGTCCCGCCTGACCTGAGCAGAACGCCTGTGTCTGCTCTCGGGTTACAGGTGATCCTCACCTGCAGATGCTGGAGCGCTCCCCCAGGACGCTGCCACGCCCCTCTGACCACCTGGGCGTCATAGCCATTGTCATGGGAACCACGCTCCACCTGGTGGCGGAATCAGTCAGGCGCAGGCTCTGGTTGACCGGCTACCAGCTGCACCAGTCCGTCAGAGAGAACCCGGTGATGAAGAACGCCAAGCCGCCGCCCATGGTAGGAGCAGAACTAGGTTAGATCACCTGGCCAAATCTGCCGCAGCTCTGCCCTCACGCAGGTTAACCCTGGAGACACAACAGAGGGGGAGGGGTTAACACCAAAACAGGAAGCGCGAACATGTTAATGGAACAAGTGCAAAGCGAGGCCGGTCCGGAACCTCCCGGGCCAGGACCTGGATGGTGTGTAAAGGTGCGTCCACCCCGCAGGTGGAGGTCGCGGAGCTCCTGTTTTACCTGGACGACGGTCCCGCACGGCTGATGTGGTGAGAACAGCTTGGGTTCAGCGTTTGAACCGACAGGTGAAGAACAAGAACCAGAGTTGGTTTCTGAGCTCGTCAGGAGGACCAACAGCAAACAGCAGGGATCGTTTACAGCTGCTTTCCTGCTCCTCTGCAGGTGTGCTCCGGTCTTCCTCGTGCTCTTTTTCTTCTTTGGTGGTTGTTTCGTTCCCAGAAACCAGGAGGTCCAGATGCCCCCTGCTGCGTGGGCGCTCCTGGCCCCCAACGCCGCCTACTACTGGGGAGACTGTGTTCCTGCAGGGGTCGGCCCTCAGTCTTTATCTGGGTCGCGGTTGGGTGTTGCCATGGTAACCGCACGCTGCGTATTCGACCAATCAGCAGCCTGCGGGCTGATGTAAATCGGGCCCAAAGCGTCCTCTGAAACCTTTGATGCCTGTTTTTCGTGGCTGCAGTTGGAAAAGTGGCTGAACATTTCTGCACTTTGGTCTCCGGGGTTGCTAACGCTACATTCAAATTTTACTGTCCACCCGTTGCCGTGGAGACGGTAACAGCATGTGCGCAGTTTTGAGCAGCGCTGGTGTGGCTCCACCCACAAACACCTGGCCCCACCCTCCACAGACCCACCCCCTTTTGTCCTGACAGATACCTGATCGCTGAGGGCCAGACCTTCATCCCCTTCATCATCACCTTCTTTACTATGAGCGCCACCGTGATGCATCAGAGGAGGCGGGGCTTCGTTCCACACGCAAATGGCCTCTTCGTGCTCTCCAGGTACAGACAGACAGGCAGACAGACAGACAGGCAGACAGACAGACAGACAGACAGGCAGGCAGGCAGGCAGGCAGGCAGGCAGGCAGCCAGACAGGCAGGCAGGCAGACAGGCAGGTGATCACCTGATCTCTTGCTAGCTTCCTGGCGGCTCTGCTGCTGGTGGCCGTCTGGGTTTTGTGGCTGTGGGACGACGGCGTCCTGAGGAAGAAGCACCCTGGTCTCATCTACGTCCCTCAGCCCCGAACCGTCTTCACCCTCCACCTCCAGCAGCAGACCAACGCATCTGGAGGACGTCTAGGTTGACGAGGACAACGGCGTGCTGTTACCATGGCAGCAGGTCGGAGGAAGAGTCTCTGTTTCAGAGGATCAGATTTCTGGGAATAAACGGATTTGGGTGGTTTGATTGGTGTTTTCGAACATCTCTGCTGGCTCTAGAAGGTAGTGCTCTCCCACAGAAGGTTCCAGGAACCTCCAGGATCCACAGAAGCTGTGGAGGTAAACATTAGTGGGATTGAGCTGCAGGTTTGAGGTTTGAAACCTGCCGCAGGAGCACGTGTGCTAACATGAGAAGCCCCAGGAACCACCCTCTCTTCCCCTCTCCTCTGCCTTCCTCATCTTTCATCCTGGATCAGTTTCAGAGGTCCTGGGACCAGAGCAGCAGCCACCATGGTGAGATGATCCAGCTTCTGATCTCTGCAGACTTCAGCCGGAACCAACCGTTCTCTTCTCCTTTTTTTCCAGGCAAAGTTCCTGACTCAGGATCAGATAACCGGTAGGATATTTACCGTTAGCATGTTAGTGCTGGAACCTTCTGGCTCCTCTAAGCTGGAAGACTTCAGAGGAGCCAGAAGGTTGTAGCTGGAGCCGCTCTGCTGCTTTCAGACGCTTCCAGCAGCTTCCCGTTGGTAACGATCAGTGACTGACGTGGTTCCACCGTTTCCATCCTGGAACCTTCTTCCAGACTTTAAGGAGTGTTTCTCTCTGCACGACCGCCAGCGCAGCGGGAAGATCGCCGCGCGAGATCTGATCACGGTGATGCGATGCCTCGGCTCACACCCCACCCCCGCCGAGGTCCAGAGACACCTCCTGAAGCACAAAATAGGTACCTGACTCACCTGTCCACACTGACCTGGGGCGCCCCCGGTGGCCGTTTGCATGACATCAGGGTGGATCAGAAAAGCTCCAGTTCTACTGCAGGAACTTATTATTGAACAACAAAGAAACTTTGGTGCTTTTCCTGAGCCTAAGCTTGAAATTACTGGGAAAAGTTGATCAGAAGGGTTGCGGAACAGGAGGGAGCACAAAGTATCCACAGCGATAACGACCCTAACATGAGGGCTAAGGTTAGGGTTAGGGTTAGGGCTAGGGCTAGGGTTAGAGCTAGGGTTAGGGTTAGGGCTAGGGTTAGGGTTAGGGTTAGAGCTAGGGTTAGGGCTAGGGGTAGGGGTAGGGTTAGGGTTAGAGCTAAGGTTAGGGTTAGAGCAAGGGTTAGAGCTAGGGTTAGAGCTAGTGTTAGGGTTAGAGCTAGGGTTAGGGTTAGGGTTACAGCTAGGGTTAGGGTTACAGCTAGGGTTAGGGTTAGGGTTACAGCTAGGGTTAGGGCTAGGTTTAGGGTTAGGGTTACAGCTAGGGTTAGGGTTAGAGCTAGGGTTAGAGCTAGGGTTAGAGCTAGTGTTAGGGTTAGAGTTAGAGCTAGGGATAGGGTTAGGGTTATGGTTAGGGCTTATGGGTTAGGTTTAGGGTTAGGGCTAGGCGTTAGGGGAGGAGCTAGGGTGAGGAGGTGGGGGCGGTTGTGCCCTCCAACGCTGGCAGCCATCATTCCAGTCTGAAAGTTGCCCCGTTTCCAGCCCCGCGCCCTTGGTTAGCGTGGAGTTAGCGTCCGGCTAACGGAGCCGCTTGTCCCTCAGAAATCTGCTCGGTTCCTGAAGCTGCTCGTCCCTCCGTCTCTCCGTCCCTCCGTCTCTCCATCCCTCCATCTCTCTGTCCCTCCAT
>CAAE01007122.1:32237-59821 GCA_000180735.1 Tetraodon nigroviridis | reverse complement strand
TATTGTGGCTGTATTTGGACGGGTCGTACTTCATGGAGCGGACCTTGATGCCTTTCTGCTGGCTGAGCTGCAGGACGGGGAGGACGCGTCCAAATTTGCTGACCACCCAGTTCTGGAGAGAGGGACAGATCAGTACGCCGACACTAACACTGAACACAAAGCACCCGGGGTCTTTGGTCACAGCGCCTGGCACCTTGTGCCCTGGAACTTCAGTGCCTGGCACTGCTGCTCTCATTGTGAAGTTCTCCACACCGGCTCCTCTCAGGGAGTCCAGCATCTTCTGTCTCTTGTCCTCAGCAGCCGACTGTTTAGGACCCTGTTCTGCTGCGGCTTGTCTCTCTTCAGCCAACCTGGCAAAATAAGAAAGCATAAGTATTCATCAGCCACAGCGCTTAGAAACTCACTGATACCAGCAGGAAGCTGAGCTCATGTGCAGCGTTTGTAAAATCAAACAAGACAAAGCTCCCTTTGGTGCCAAAAGTGCTTAAAAAAAGGATCAAAACTCAACACCGAAACCCCTGTCGGAGCATGACGGGCACATAAACCTGACAGCACCTGTGTAGAAAGCTCTCCTTGGCCGCTTCTATGCGCAGAGTTCCTCCTTTCCATTTGGACTTGTTCAACACTGTCAAGCCTACAGAAGTAGGTAAGATGATTTAACAACGACGGCGTTAAAACATGTAAGAAGTATCACGGAACCATCCAGGTAACAGAAATATTTCTGGGTAGAGTGACAGAGAGTAAAATACTGTTACTATGGTGACAGCAGCTTCATTTCCTTACATTTCTTCAGGTTGGCATCTGAAATGCTGATGTTAATGTAGCCAAAGGTTTTGTAGGGAACACCTGCAGAAAAATGGTGGCGTTACTGAACATCTGTATGACAACAGTGTCAGAAAACCTGAACACTATTAACAACAAAACCAAAAAAAACAACCCCCCCCCCCCCCCCAAATCAACTGTATTTGTATGACCACAAAACATGAAGCCTAAAAAGACTTGATGCTCATAATCACCTGTTTTTACTGAAAATAACCTGATGTAGCAGTTACCATGCACCTCAGTTCATTCATCCACTTTTGGTAACAGCAAATACAGTCTCTGAAACCACACAGTCAACACTGATTCATCTTCTGGAACTCCTGACCTGCTGCGTCCTTTCTAATTCGCAGCTCCACGTCTTCCACGTGCCCGAACTTTCCGAACCGGTCCCTCAGGTCCTTCTGGGTGACGGTGTGGCCTAGCCCCCCCACGTACAGCCGCTGCATGGCTCCACGTCCAGGAGGCTTCTGCTTCTGGACACACCAACGCTGACACCGGCCCTAAACCACAACCGGCTGCTCACACGGCTGCAGGGAGAAGCAGAGCTTTGGAAAGCCAGTTTTTGCTCTTATTCCTTCCTGTTTTCACTGCCCTAAAGCAAAAGCCTTTTAGTTTACAGTCAGGACACTTTTCAAAGAATACAACAAACCTTACACACCAAAGACCTGGTCAGACTCAGAGTCCAAAGTACTGCTGTTACATGGGATAACATGAGGTACTGTTAGCACAGATTTACATTTGTTTATGCCTTCAACACCGCTAAAGATCATCATGACGGTCAAGAAAAACACAACTTTAGATTCAACTGTCCAACGTAATTTGGTGCCTATACGTTAATATCCATTAGCTTTATCACGGAACTGAGCCACATAACGTTAAAGTAAAGTAAAGTAAACTTCACTAATGTATAGCAAGTATAGATTTTTGCCAATTACAGGTTTAATCGCTGTCAATAAAGACCACAAGCACCCACCTCGCGTGTTCCCCTGCAGTGTCTCCGTGTAATCTGTCCGGGCTGCATTCCCACCGGGTTTCCTTTCCGCGGTTGTTTCCACACAAAACAAAGCGTTCCTGAGCAGATTAGTTCCTCCAACATTAATAAATTATTATTTTTTTATTTAAATAACTACAGTATGATACATTAATTACATTTTTTAAAAAATCTATATATCTATGTTCATACTTATATTTTGTAATAAAATACGAGAAAGAACGACCGTCTCAAAGATCTGTAGTGAGACGTTCACATTTCCCTAATGAGACATGTTATTACTAACCAGAGCTCGATGTCACCTTGTGAATCTTTAAACATTTTAGCACAAATACATAAATCTGTCAAGCCTTGACACGCAGAAAGAGACCGTCCTTAGTGCTCTTCAAACTTGAGGTCTACCCCCACCGACACACGGAAAGTGGTACAGTCCGCAGCCCGCCATTATCCGAAAGGGCGTCGGTGGCGACGCCGAGTCCGCTTGGTCGAGTCAGCCAGCGCGGTTGTCAATAAATTTCGGCAATAAACAAAACAAGATCAAATTCTTTGGCCGTGTTACGTCGTTGCACCTGGATATTATTCTCTAGAGACACTACGTGAAAGGTTTGTTTTGTGAGTTGGTGCACAAACTTAAATACAGATAATGTCATCAGAGTGAAGGATTTATTATCTCCTGAAACCATCACTGGACCCAGCCAAGCTTCACAGGCTGAACCAAATACTACCACAAGAGTGCATGTCAATAATAAATAATATTTTCCTACACTTTACGGTTTTGTTTCCAAATTTGATAACATTCGGATGTTAAAGTATTTGAAGTTTGCAAGGATGAATGACTATTCTTTCTCTGTTGGATCAGATGATGAATGAGAAGAACACGGAGGATGTGAGGATGCTGGAAGCTCAAGTGGAGGAGCTCCAGGCTACGGTTTCAGCGCTGCAGGACCAACTGAAGGACAAGCAGAAGGAGACGGCATTCAACCTCGGAGAGCAAATGCAGAAAGCCATGTCAGTTTTAATACTCCACTCTGGATTAAGTTTCTCTTTTATTAACCTAGCTTGGTCTTCTTAACGGACCTTCCATGCTTGTAGCTGTATTCTTGCACAAAACCATGTTTAATATTTTCACAGATCGTTTATGAAAGGGGACAAAGAGAAGAAGGAGGAGTTTGTTTCTAACCTGAAGGAGGAGGTAGAGGAGCTGAGAAGGACGGTTGGATGGCAGGCCCAGATGAACGGCATCAGCCTGAAAAACTGCGCCGTTCAGACGCTCCAAAGCAGTAAGAGCACATGTGGCTCCAAGCGTCACTGAACTACTGGCTATGTTCATGAGGCAGACATTAGGCTGGGTGTGACGTGACCATGTGATTGTCCTTGTGCACTAGGTGGCAGTACACTGGTCCAGAATCTCTTTCTAACCGGTCGGTGTTATGACTTGGACTTCCAGGTGGAGTTCCGGCTCTCTGAGATAAAGGTAGAGGAATATCCATAACCAGATGTTTCTGGTGCAGCTGTTCAGCAGCTGTCTTGCATCATTCCAACGGCCCAGGTCGAGTCACAAAAAGTGTAACAAATCAACAGTTGTAATGGCTAAAAGCCGTTTTAAAGGGGCTCGTCTACGCACCTGGACGTGTTTAGACGCTTTGACCAGCAGAGAGCAACAGAGGTCCACCTCCAGTGGACGGCTGGCGGGCTGACTGCTGATGTCTGCAGCTGTCACACATGTGCTGCTCTGCTCACGCATCAGAGTCCACCGCTTTAGTGCGAGCGGATAATTTATTATGTGGCTTTTTCAGTCAGAAGAATGTACATCTGCACCACTGGTGCTCCCCGCAGGTGGCAATTCTTGAGTTCATTTGCTATTTATTTGCCACGAGTAGCAACGTCCAAGGAGCACAGGCCAACATTAGAGGCCTTCGACTGCTCTGGCCTGGGCTGACTTCTGTGATATGGGAGGCATCAGAGCCATCAAAGCCAGGTGGTTTGAATGTCCCTCTCGTTCGCAGGAGGCTCGGGGGTCAAAGAGGAAGATCAGTAACCTGAACGTTGTGATGGATTCCAGCAACCTCTGCAGCTTCAGCAGCATCCTGTCGGGGTGAGAACAAACTCTCCACATCTAAATTATCCCTTAGATCTGGTGCTGATTCAAGTTTGCAGATTTCTGACATCACCACTCGGCCCCAGCTGGTGTTTAGCTAACACCACCTGAAATTCAAATAGATCTGAAGAGGAGAGAATATCATGATTCAGGTGCAGTTAGGCTTCAGTAATGCCTTGGGTGCCAGAGAATATTAAAGATCAGACACTTGAATACTTTTAAATTAGTGTTTCTTTATCATGAAATAAGGAAATGCTACCCAGACGAGAATGTTGTAATATACGTCTATACAAACTGAGGCCCGGGGGCCCGATAAAGCCCGATGGACTATTTATTGTGGCCGGCAGAGCTTTTGCAATTATTTTAATAATTTAGAAAATGTTTCAGAGCCCCACCCCCCCCCCCCCCCCCTTCAGCTAGCATGCTAACATGTTCTGTTAACATTAGGGTTCTGAATGGTTTGTTGACACTGGAAATCATTGACCAGTTTCTCTTAGTCAGTGTGTTCACTAGAATGCCACATAGTGACAAGATAAAAGGGTCCCTTTGATGGTGCTAGTTAGAGAAAGTTCTCAGATCTGCAAAAAAAACCAGCATCAGTTGTTTCTGTTTGGCGGCTCCATTTTATATAGACGTTCTGGCTCATTTGCATGACTGCTCGTAAACTAAGCTCCATTTGGTTCTGGTTCCCTCTTATGATTCTGATCCGTTCAGCTTAACTCCACATGGTTTAAGCTTCTGCTTCTTTGAGTAACAGGTTTGTCAGTATTATGCAGTTAAATTAGATTTGATTATCACATAAAATAACCTTCCGGCCTAACAAAATGGGCTCATTGTCAGTGTGTTAATGAAGCATAAGTGTGAGCCGTGTGTCCTGTTCTACCAAGAGTATTAGCGAAAACATTTCAACATACAACATTTCAACAAACATTAAAAGACTTTTTTTAGCCTTTCATTTGGTTTTTGTTACTGTAACTATAACCTTAACTAACGTGTCACGATGTGAAAAAAGTGTTTGTTTGTTTTTTCTTCAATTTAGTTAAAAAAAAAGTTTTACATTTTTAACTAATTTTGTATCTTGGTTAATTTTCTAATTTAAAAACACTAGTGGCTGGCTCTCAGACATTTCTGTGGGTCCAGGACGAACTAAAACCACGCTGGGTCAGTCCAAGGCCATCAGCCCAGGACCAGCCTGGTTTTCCTGCCTGTGCTCCATCTCAGAGTGCACGTGTCCCACTGGAAAGCCTTTCCCAGTTTGTGTAGTCCCTGATCCACTCAGACGGAACCAGAACCTGGCAATGAATGAGTTCATTTACTGACTTTTAGAAGGTTGCTCACTAGAGGACTGTTGTTGTGTGATGCTGATGGTGAAAGGTACCCGCTGACCCCATTCCTCCTTTGTTTCAGAGTGGAGGAGAAATGGAATCTTCTCCTGTTCTTCAGGACTCTCCGGGCCTTCTCAGAAAGGTGTGATGAGCGGCGCCAGACCTTCCAGCACTTCCAGGTAAATGAAAACACGTCTTTTTTTAGGAGGGAAATTCTGGGGGTTCAACACCACAAAAGAGAAATGGGCCCAGTCGTTTAAGTTTGTGTTTTCAAAGGCCCACAGGGGCATGTTGGGAGTGGGGGTTCCACCCTGCTGAGATTCCCTAACCACAATAACACACTCAACTCCGTCTCTGTCATCTCTGCCAGTCCACTGTCTGCAGAAGCGCGATGCGGCTCCGCCAGGAAGCTAAATCAAACCAGACACCACCGCGTATTATGACCACTTTGTAGTTGTGTAGATAGAAAAAACACACTAAACAAATCTGAGTGATTTCCGTGACCAACCTTTCACCGCTCTGAAATCGCTTCTGCGCCTCCTCTTTGATATTATTCCCCTAACGAGAATGTGACACATCGTTATTAATGGTCTGGCTGTGCACTTGGAGTGATGACGTGTCTTTGCCCTCGTCTAAAATGATTGTGAGAAGACCCTCACAAGACCCAGGACCTGTTAACTTCAGGAGGAACCTTTTGGCACAGCCGAACACCATCTAAACAGGGACCTTTTTCGGTACCTTGTGTTTTTCTTGGATGTCTTATTCTCTCTTTGCACCCGACTCCCTGTCCCGTACGTGAGGCGTTGTGCTAGATTGTTGCGACAAACAGAATTGATGGCGGACCACGCAGCCCTGGTGGAGGCGGAGCTGCCGCCAGTGTTTGGAGCGTTAGAACCCTGTCTAGAACCCTGAGATTGGCGCGGTAACAGGGTTCTGAAGTTACAGCAAATCTGTGCAAAATGTTTCCTGCATGGGAACGTTTTTCAAAGTTATTGAAGTTTCTACTGAGATACTTTTCTCTCACTGTACTGCACCTCCATGAGTGGGATGGATGGATGGATGGATGGATGGCATCTTGCTGGCTAGGTGGGCTGCACCCATCAAGACTGGCAGATCTTCTCTGACGGTGTGTAACAGCAGTGTGTAATTCTGCCGGTGCCACTGACCCGTTTGAAGCTTCAGAACCTGGACCTGAAGCTCCGGTTCCGCCTACAGCAGCTGGTTTTTGAGCGCGGGGAGGACGCTGGAATGGAAGAACGCTGTGCTGATGGTTGCACTGACAGAGCAACAGTTGCAAGTTTACATTTATAGCTGTTTCCATGTGTGAAAGACACACACAAGCACGCCATGAAACTGGAGGACTAGCCACAAAACTCTATAAAAAGACGGGGGAATTTCTGTAAACTTGCAAAGAATGCGAGCGTTTTGCGTCTTGACCGCGGTAATAATCGTTCAGTCGGAGTGGACAGATGAAGGTTGCTGCCTAGTGCCTAAAAACCACAGACGTTTTAGGCTTGGGTCCAATTCCCAGGGGCCATTTTTCCACTGAGGACAGATGGTAAATGTCTCTATGTATGGACGGGAACACAAACTTTCCATTGTGGCGGACAGCCATGGAATCCAGTTGATGATGTGCTGCTAGAGAGTTTGTTACTGGAACTAAAATGACTTTGTCTGTCCATAAAAATGTAAGAATTCATTAGTAACTGTGGACCACGCTTGTCCTCTATTCTGACTGACCTTAACCGCTTTTTTTCTTGGTCCGCCTGACAAATAGAAGTTGTAGCTTTTTGTCTGCTGTTGGAATTGTTCCCCTAGCTGAGTCTGCACTTTGCCGACACAGGCTCTGGTCTTTTTCCGTGGCCACGACCCAACACGTGCTTCTCATCTCACATCTAATAGTAGATCAAATCTACGAACCTGTGAGTCCATCTTGGGTCCTGGGAGGGGATGTCCAACAGATCTGGTCACCCATTTGGCCCCAGACCTCATGATTGTCCTTCCTCTGCTGAGTTTACTCTCCTCCCCCATCCAGAGTTGTCATTTGGTTCTAATTTGATGTTTTCGTAACTCCTGTCAAACCTGAATCTGCGGTTTGTTGACAGCTACTTTTGCGGAATCGAGGAGGCGTTGAAGCCACATGAATTTCAAACGCTTCCAGTCAGATTGCACAAATGCTTTGGCCTGAGCTCATGTCTATTAATATTCCGACCGTTTGTGCAGAATATGTTCAGCTTTTTAGAAAACCTGAGCTAATATCCAGTTTTCAGCTTTGAACATTTACAGTAGTTCTCCTGTTGTTTGAACAGGCAAATACAGCTTCATGGTTGAAAGTTAACTTTTAAAAAGGCTTTTTGAGCCTTTTTGGGTTTGGTCCTTGCTCCCAGAGTGTTGGTCATACTATTTTACACCATGAAAATACATGCAAAAATAATTAGAATATTACAATTGTCGGCCCCCAGCAAGAAGGTCCCAGATTCGGGTCTTCTGGGGTCCAGGAACTCCCTCCAGGACCCCCAGAAGACCTGCGTCTGGGGGGTGAAGTCGGTGACTCATGAACATCTATTCAGCTCCACAAGATATTTTAGGTTATAGTCTTGCTCATCAGAATAGCTACGTGTAATTCACTTGAAAAAATTAGAACGTTTGATGAAATGAACTGAATGGTTGCATTTGGAAGAAATAACCACCGCAGTAAATGTACTTACGCTGCAGTAAGTCGGACACATTGGTGACCTTTTTCTTCCACTCCAATAGAAATAGGAATAGATTTTTCCAAGCTAGTTGTTTAATGTATTTAGCAGCTAAACTAAAGCTAAACCAGTTGTTTTTGCAATAAAAAGCATTTCCGTGAGCATTTTTTTTTTTGTTAAATGTGTGAATTGTTGATGTAATGTAAATTGTAATGTACACATGTTTATGTCACCATCAGTTTTGTTGCTCTTGTTACTTTGATAATTACTCCTTTATCAATTTATTTTTTTCCTAAAATTTACAACTGATATTACCTAAACTTTCAAGTGCTCACAGTATTTTGGGATGTTGGTGATACCATTTTGGAACAGCTTCAGATCAGCCTGTGTAGAGAAAGGTGGGATTATCTTTTTCTTACAACTGTAAAAAATGGTGAATCCACTCTTTTTGTGACTATAAACCAAACTTTCAATCATCATAAAATGCCCCAACTGGTCCAAGTCTAGAACACAATGTAAAGTCTGACCGGATTTAATTAAAGATTTAAACTTTATTAAAATATCTTCTAACATTAACAATGTTACACACATCTTGCTGTACACTAATGCTTATTCACATCAGTTAGTACTTGTTTAAGCTTTTGGAAGAGTTACTTTTCAAAGCAAATGAAATAACGAGGAATTTTGATTATAGACATATTTTTCCCCCGTTCAAGAAAAGTAAGCATAGTATGGAAATATTAGCAAAAGGCAAAAGATAGTCTGACAAGTCTATTTTTAATGCGGTGTTTTTAACGATACAATTAGTTCACAAAGTCACTTAGCAAGGAAGCGTCCCTTTGGTTCACCATGTGTAGTTACATTTGAGTTATCACTGCAACTATAAAAGACAGTTTTACACAAAACACTGAATGTTTTAACTGAACCACGGTGGCTTTTTCAGACTTTTATTCATCTGTTACAACCTAAATTTCACTTATTTGTTCTAAGGTGGAACTTGACTGCCCCTTGGTCATCTCATCATATCCAGCTCGCTTCGTCTTTTAATGGCGTCTTTCACAATCAAAACTGTCCATACTGCGTATCCAAGTGAAATTAAAAGATAAAAAGTGTGATGTGGCTGTGCCAAGACTGTACAACTGTGGCCTGATGTGTCTGGAATCATTACTGGAGCAGATACGCTATGTTACATACAGCAAAAACCTACCTAAAACGGCTGTAAAAATGTATTCATCTCGTTATCTACACACACAAACAAAGTTCATTTCTCCAGAAGGTCTCGTTTACACTAATGCTGTGAAAAGCTGGAATCTACATTCTCTTTGGCTTGATGCCTTTGGCTGCAATCGGGTCAGACTGAAACAACAAATTCCACTGTGCTGCAAATGTCCTTGATCTACTGGATTTTATCTGTTACTCAGGACATCTGTGACCTTTCATCTGGGTTGTCTGCTGAAAACGTTGGAATGCTGGCCACGGCTCTACTGCCACTCATTTTCTAGATACTCTCACACCGATTTAGATGGTTTGAAGCATTCAGCTGGTTTTGATCATAATTAATGCTAATCGCTTGAATGTCATGCCAATAATCTGATGTCTGGTGCTTCCCTTTTCTCAGAAATAAGAAATGGATATCTGGAAAATAGAAATTACTGTTTGGTTTTGATAATCTTTATCGTTTTCCAGAATTCGTAAGAAGGTTCACTCATTCCATAGCAATAACCCTTGGTTGACAGCAGCGCTATCGTTATAGCTGCCTGGGCCTCAGCGGTACTTTCCGACCGGCAGGACCTTCATGCAGGTGAAACTGTCGGCGTAGGTGGACAGCACCGCAGGGTTTCCGTCCAGGCGGACTTCACTCAGGCTGGGTCGTAGGTAGTAGGTGTTGTTGGACTTGCAGAAGGTGTCTTTGTTGACCTCAGTGATGTTGTTGTTCTAAATAAAAAGAAAATACTTCAACAGTCATATCACAAACAAGGGAGATATTATTTGTCTACCTTTGGAGACTGTAGTTGCTTCTTCGTATAGTTTGTTAACATATTTCAACACAAAGACTTGAAATCAGTGGTGCGTAAGATGCGTTTAGTGTGAGGGTTGACACCCGACAACTGTTGAAAGTGAGCCTTTAGGCTAGTGTGGCGTTGTAGCTGCGCTCCAGACCTGTAGGTGAAGGATGCGAACGCTGTCGGGGATGAAGGGAACAGCCTCCAGCAGGTTGTCAGCCAGCAGCAGGTTCCGCAGATGGCTCATTTTCTGGTACAGATGGACATGGACGCACAGGTCAGATTCAGTCTCAGTCCTGGTGCTAGCACATGTGTGTTTACCTTCAACAATTAGGTTTAAAAATTAGGAGTCGCCAGTCCTGCAACAATTAATGTTCCAGACAGTCAACACTACACTTCATTCGTTCACTGCTGCACTTTGCTTTTTCACAATTTGCACATTTGTGTAAATTTGTAAACATACATATTGTTATAAATGTGCTTCGAGACATTTTTTGTGGGTATTGCTTTTTTGTGGATGTTTTGTGTTAATATTATTGTTGTATGTCCTACTGCACAAAGTCAATAGTACTGGTTCTGTTTCTCCTAATTGGAGTAGTTTATAATATATTTATATTTGTATTTATATTAATATCCTCTTTGTTAACGCCACAGTTGTAATATATTTGTTCCCGTAGAACATAGTGACGTTCTGAGTGCCTGAATTTATCTCAAATGTTAAATGTTGTGTGTTGTTGTTAGGTTGTCCTATATCGTGTGTTTTGTTCCTCTCTCTGAAGGCATTTCTCTATCGATGCTAAAGGTTGTACATGATAAAGTCATGGCTGTGCACCTTGAAAGCATTAGCTTTGACACCACTGGTTTTGAGGCGGTTGTTGTTGGCGTTGAAGTAAATAAGTTTGGCAGGAAGCATCGGAAGTCTGACAAGTCTGTTCTCAGAGAGATTCAGGTCCTCCAGGAGGGTTAGCTTGGAGAAGGCCCCGTCTTCAATTTCGGAAATCTTGTTCCCCGTCAGATCAATCCTCTTCAGAGTCACTGTGGACAGATGGAGTGGAGGACACAATTGAACAAGGTTTGCTTTTTCACTTTGTGAAATCTCAAGGCTTTTAAATCAAGCATGTTAAAATGTTAACACTGCACCTGAGCTTTGGTGAGTTTGACGGTAATGATCACATGATGGTGTGAAGGTTGTGTCTGTTGTAACAAGTTATGTCCCATCAACTCATGTAGTTTCTTCTACGGCTGTGTACTTGTGAGTTATATTGTGTTGCTTATACTCTAAAAAACAGTTTATTGCTTTTTGAATACAATGATTGAGGGTGGTCTGATAATAACATCTCCTTTAGGAAATTAAAACTTGAAATATAATGCTCAAGATTAGCCTCATACTTTCAAATAAGTTGAGGTTTCCTGTATGAGTTAGTTCTCTGACAGGTGTTAGACCAGGGTGGACCAGTCATTTACCTGAAGGGCTATGTTGGGTTTTAGATCTCGATAAACAAGCTGGTCATGTGGGAGAGAGCAAACCCGCAAACCCCCCAAATGAGGATCAGAGGTTAGCTAAAAATTCCAAACGATCCAAATGATGTTTGGCTCCGCATTCACAAAGAAGGCGGAGCCAAATGATGTTTGGCTCCGCTTTCTTTGTGAATGATTGTGAAGCCTCTGAGACGTTGTTTCTTAGTTCATTAGTGTAATTGTCAGTTATTCTGGTCATGTAGTTTTAATTAAACAATGTAAATACATGCTATCTTCCATAACTGCTATGAAAACTGTGGTATGATTATTCACCTATTATGATTATGAATTCACTTATGATTACTCACTTTCTTATTATCATTAACTTTGCTCAAATATAAACACTACAACTAATTATTGAGACGTGTCCTTTACACAGCGGTGAACAAACACAGTTAGTGACGATGGAGAACTTACCAATGTCACCAAAGTCGCTGGTGCTGATCTTCTCGATCAAGTTAAAGCGAGCATACAGGTATGCGGTCTCCTTGGGCAGCGTGGGAACCGTGAACATGGGTGGCAGCACTTCCTCACAGTACACTGAGCCCGTCAGGCACACACACAGCAAGCACGTCGGCAGGTCTGCCACACACACAAGCATCGCGCTTTTCAAACAGCCTTGTTCAGTCTGAATCAGACACATGTTCAAACAATCTTCCTTTAACAGACAAAGTACACAACGATCAAAGTGAACGCAACGAAAATATAAAGACTATAGAGACAATTGGAAATATAATTCCTAACTGAACATGGAAAAACCCAAATCCTTAATTTCAGCTCATGAGACACTGAAGCAAAATCAGAATTGTTTATATTTTTGTTCCGTGTAAACAAAGAATTTTTACCACTTTACAAATAGTGCCTCATTCAGAAACATAATATAATATAATTAAAGACAACAAACAGCACAAACACATTACTGTGTGTCTTTGACAATAAACAATTTTTTTTATTTCACTCAACATCAACATCAACGAGTATTTTCTTAGAAGAGTTGGGTGGGTCACTAAAAAGATTTTCTGCTTGCCTGTCAGAGTCTACATTTTAGAAAAAGCTTTCTTACTAATGCAATTATCTTTCAAACCTAAAGCAAACAGGAACACATGCACATGTATAAATTGACAAAAGTATAGAACCCAAACTTACCAGTGCCGTTGGCTCCTGCTATTGCACTGGGAGGAGTGTTGTCCTCAGGAGGCGCTTGTCTCTGCAGAAGAAGACATCACTCGATTTTATTCCGGCCCTCCTCACTGGAGTCAACGTTCAGACTGGTCATGCTTGTGGAAAGAGGCCCCCTGTGGTGCTTTGATCTTGGCTCAACTCGTTTGCCAATTCTGATTTCAAATGTCAGTTGAGACTTGCGAACAGTTGAATTGATTTTTGATTCTTTAGGTCTTTGGCACAGTTTAGGTTACCTTAAAACCCACACAGGGGCCACACGGTGGCACAGCTGTTAGCGCTGTTGCCTCACAGCAAGAAGGTCGTTGGTTCTCTTCCCGCTGCTGCCGGCCTTTCTGTGCGGAGTTTGCATGTTCTCCCTGTGCGTGCGTGGGTTCCCACCGGGTACTCCGGCTTCCTCCCACAGCCCAAAAACATGCCAGGTTAATTGGAGACTCTGAATTGTCCATAGAGTGTGAATGTGTGAGTGAATGGTGTGTGTGCCCTGCGACAAACTGGCGACCTGTCCAGGGCGTATCCCTGCCTTCGCCCTAAGAGAGCTGGAGACGGGCACCAGCAGACCCCCGCGACACTACTGGGTATGAAGCCGGTAGGATAATGGATGGATGGATGAACCCACACAGTTTCAGTATATTCTGATATTGGCATGATAATAACATAAGAATAGGTTATATTAATTCTGGACAAAGTATGTCCACTATTTAACATTTTTTTATGGGAAACTGAAAAATCACCATCTACAAGCTGGTGCTGTGATTGTAGTTTAAGCAGACAGACACTGGTGTGGCAGTGATGGTTAGCTAGCAGTTTTTGAGGAGCTTATCCACAGCAAGTGCCATTCCTGCTGCTGACTTTAACAACTCTGGCAGCTTTTTTTTTTTTTTTACCTTGGAAGCAATTTTGGTTTTTTGCTGAGGTTAAATTTTGGAGTATTTCCAGCCTGTGTCCACCTTTCAAAGCTGGTATGGTTTCCAGCATCTTAACCACCTTTGCCACCATTGCAGCCAAAGTTATTTTTTATACAGTAAAATGCATCACCAGTTTGACCACTAACCGACCAGGGGCTTGGCTTCCCAACCCCAGCACGGTGTCAGCTCAACGCTTGCCTCGTACTGTTGATCTGCCCGCTCTCTTCATTTCAGTCGTACGTCTGAGTCAAAGTGTTTGCAGCCATCAGTGTGTTGGTTTCAGTGGGGCCTGATATTAGACGGTAATAACTGCAGCTGTCATCAAGTTGGTGTGTGGCCCCGGAAGCAGCCGGTCCCCCTCAGAGGTAGGGCGTCATGGAGATAATGGGATTACAGGAAAAGTGAGTGGATTCAGTGTTAAATGCTTTCCTAAATCCATGTCCATGTTAGAAATGAGTGCGGCTGTATCTTCAGAAATAGGGTTTTATGCTGGTTTTGAGTTCCATCAGCACGGGCTGCTGCTGGCTCCCACCTCGGACCTCGCTGATGCTCTGCAGTTGTAAACCTTGTCGTTGGTCTGCCACTGCACGCTCAGCCAAGGCAACTTTCTGAGGTGGCCAATGGCAAGTGATTTTTAATTTGATGCGTTTTTAGCCTCTGAGCTCAGGTGAAATGATCTTTTAACGGTGGGGGGCTGGGCTTCACCATTATGGGAAAGGCAACTGAGTTTGTTAGTCTTGTCTGCAATGGGAAACCCTGATTTGTGTTCAGATGTTCTTGCTGGAAGAGTTTATATGTTTGAAACTGACAGAATATAGTCATATAGTAATCTTGCATTATTAAAAGCCACTTTCTGAGTTCCTTTGATCAAGTCACCCATCACCACAGCTTTTGAGTCATCCTCCACTGTTTTGACCGACAGTGTCTAACGACGTCTTCTGGAGCAAGTAAGTCAGTTCGGAGGTCGAGGTATGAAATGCTCAGCAGGGGCAGCAAAGCTGGAAGTCATTAAAAAAAGGTTCCTACCACATTCCTCCTCAATTCTGAATGGTCGCTGATGTATCCATGCAGCTCTTTGTCAGGGAGAGATCTCGCTACTCCTCGTGAGTCAAATGTCCATGCAAAAGCTACCACCGGCCACATGGCTAGCAGACAGATCAGCGGGGTCTTCATCCTGTCCAGAGCAAGATGGGTAGAAAAACGTCTGGCTGCACGAGAGCTCTCTCTTTCTGGTCCCAGCTGGGATGTGTCAGATAACTGTATTTAAAGGCTGAGGCTGTAGCCTGCAGCAGACTCTTAAAGCACTGGTGATGGAGCGCAGCACTTAACCCTTCCCTGACCGCCCACCAGCCAGACACAGGGGCAAAGGCAGTCAAAAGAGGAGCACAAGGTTAGCCTTGGGTTCTGCTAAACCTATTAACCAGCTGAATGAAACATCAATTAAACATCAACTCTTATTGCTATAAAAAGAGTTATTGGTCACACAAGAGGTGTGAATCACCTTAACCTCCCTAAAACTGCTAGGTGCGAGAGGCTTGGTTTGAGTTGCTGAGGTCCAGAGCTTTAGTCTGTTTTAGCCTTAGCTGCTGTGCACCTTTAAAGAGCTTTTTTGTGTATCTCTGAAGTGGGCGGCTGCTTCTCTGTGGACAAGACAAGAGAGCAAAGATTAAAGTTCGACAGCAGAACAGTTTGATAGAAAACAAGCCATTGTTTCAGTGGTTGAGAGAGGAAAAAAAGTGCAAAATAAACACTCAGGGAACAAGAGCCCAGACTCTGACAGGTGTGTTAGCAATTATGAACATCTTTAAAGCTTTATGGCTCAGGGCTGAAGGCCAGCACCCGGGGAGTGTTCTTCTGTCACTAATTTTCTATCCTGGCTGAGTGTCCTGAGTATTTTGACTGTTGTTCTGCTTTTTACAAGATAGTAGGGAAAATACCCAGTTTGCCTGTCAGTTTGCCAACCGAACATCTTAAACCAGGGGCCGGGCTGGTCAGGTGGTGCGAATTTGTGAAGGCTCTGAGGGCCTAAATAGTTCACCCGTCCACTGATGTTTTAATAACAACGAGGCACAGTAAAAAAGTCACTAGCTGAAGAATCAGCTGGTGCCTTCTTACTCATACAGTGGCGTTGCAGATTAACCTCTTTCAAAACTGGATAACTCATATTGCTAAATGCATATTGAGTTTATCAAACTCACTTTAAAATGCTGAGATGTTAACTTCTGTTGTGGATTAATGTGGCATGATATCCTAACGGTGGCTGCAGAGCCTCTGGCCACCCAAACTACTCGTTAGCCAGCTTCTCACCCTGTCTGCCTCTTCTTTTGTTTTTTAGTGCTTGAAAAGCCAAAGATGACTCAGTTCTTTGACAACGATAGTCTATAACAAAGCGTAATAAATATAATATATAATAATATAATAATAATATTCTCTGACACATTTACCATAAAAAAACATTAATCCACATTATAAACTTTATTTTACATATAGCAAGACAGAAAAAGGAAATATAAGGCAACAAAAAACAAAAACTGGTGCCTTGAGTTTCAGAGCTCAACTAAAATTTAAACAAACATAATGCAGACAAAAGGACACACAAAGCTAAGAAAAGAGCACGGAAAGGACTCCCAGGACGGCAGAAGCACGTTTATCTGCTTCAGTGACACCGAGGTCAAACATTTTGGGCCTAACTCTATGTGTAATAAGTGGTGGAAACCAGGCACTGGTCATCGTCAGCCCAATCCCATCACTGCTGGTGGCAGCATCAGGCTGTAAAAGTGTTTCCCAGCAGCTTTAACAAGGACACTGGTTAAACAAAGCGCTTTATCCAGACCCAGAACATTATTATTATACTTTAGTGTAAAATAAACCAATTAACTTCAGCTAAGTTTAATCCGATGGCATCCAGTTAGTCTGACCTGGGGAACCCAAAAAACCTCCCACTGGGAGTGGACTGGATAAACGCTGCACTTTATGTGGGAAGACACCAGCTGCTGTGTTTGTGTCTTTTGGGTAGCTTGACACACTTTCCATGATGGTGTGAGTGAAGAGCGGCTACAGATGAGACCTCACTAGTGGGAAATCTGAAATTAGTCGAGCTGTTCGTGTTGGAAGTTGCACAAGTTTGTCCCGAGTGCCATATTCACCAAGATCAGGTTTCAGAAACACAAATTAATATGTTAACTGTGTTGGTCAAGACTGCATATTGAAGCCAAATTGACTGTTGACACAGCCCACTCAGCACTACTCATACCATCCACTGCTGGGGTTGGCAGTTATTTAGCCTGAAGAGCCACGTTGGGTTTTAGATCTTGATGACAGGCAAGCCAGGTGGTTCAGGAAGCTAACCCCCGAAACAAGTATCAGAAGTTAGCTAAAATTTCTGCTGATGGACTTTTGACTGAGAAAATATGTAAAGGAGCCTATAAACTGGTCCCTCTGGAGATGGATGATGAAGCTCTTAGGCCGTAGTCCTGAAAGCTCATTCTTTATTTCTCCTGTTGCTCCAAAATGGAGCCCAGCTCAAGTGTTGCTCCTTCCTATCGCCTACCGTGGAGCGGTTTTCCTTATGTCGAGCTGAGCTTTGGTTCAAATAGCGGCATTCATTCAGCCTTGGAATTTAGTCCCGGAGGACCTGGGGATGATGTGATGGTTGAAACAGACCGATTGCAGCTTGCACAAAGACCACCTCACTAGTTGTAGGAACACGGTGTTTATTTTCAGTTGTAGCTGTTTAATTTATGCCCAGCTGCAGCGCTCAGGACAAAGGGGGCTTTGTGTCTTCAGCACATTTGTGTTGTCTCATACCCATCAAACATCCACTCCAAGTGGACACCTTGGTTCATGCCAAATCATGCAAGTTGGAAACACAAATAGAATAGTGTGGAGCTAATAGCTGAGATGCTGTTTGCTTACTGCACGTGTGCATCCTGTTGGTTTTGCTCAGATGCTGAGCAGATGTGAAAGCCGTATGTTGCCCAGACTTGCGTCTAGGAAAGGCATTTTCCAGTTGGACCTACTGGGTAGGGGTGGGTCGCCAGGTCTGTTTTTTGGAGTCTTTTGGAATTGGATCTCAGACCCTTCATTTAAAGGGCTTTTGTAGGCATTTAGGAACATTTTCCACATTCAACATCAAATGCATCCATCTGGTTTAAGTTTTAAAACACTATTTTTTTTAAAAAATGCCTGAAATGCAGCATTTCTAACTTCATGACCAGTGACAGGTTAAGTGAATAACACTGATTATGGCTTCAACATGGAACCTGGGACATATTAGGCAGCAAATGAAGTGATGGAAGCAGGAAAAGACGGGCAGGGCTCAGGATTTTATCGATGACTGGGAGACTCCAAACAGGCAGCTCCCCAGTTTATTTTTCTATTTTTGAAAGCACTATTAAAGTCAGCTTGAGCTCAGTTGCTCGATTGCAAACCCAGCAAAAATGGATTAAAAACAAATAGAGACCTCAGTTATTTGTTCAGACTGATTTTCAGTGGTAATAATAAAAAGTGCATTACTGAGAGATTCACACCAACTGTTCTTTCAGGAGAACATAGTGGAACATATCTTTTTTTCTTGTTTGAGTTAAAGTCAATGTGATTTTCAGGTGTAGCACATGTACAGCAAGCTTCTGGGAAGTCTCCATGTTAATGTAATTATGTCTGTTTCAGACACACTGGTCTTTTCGTTTCATTCTCTACTTCCTGTGATGAGAAGACCAAGGCTGTTCTCTCCAGTGGACATCTGGATGAAACATCTTTTTTCTGGACTCCTCTTCAAAAACATGTGAATTACAGTCTGCTTTTGGCCCAAATCACTGATTATATATGTCTAAAACTGCCAGCCTGCGTTTTTTTTTAAATTTCCCTCTGAATATGTGGTTCCAATTACTGTAATGGTCAGACAGCAGCTACTTCAGTGGTGCAGGTTGTTAATTTCCACCGTTGGATTTTTCTTTGGCATCATTGATTTCTGGTGCATTTTACTGAAGATCTGGGTTTCAGATCCAGGATTTATTTAGATCAGAGTGGGGCAAACTGAGGCCCGGGGGGCACATGTGGCCTGAAGAACTCTTTAATCTGGCCCTCAGAGCCTATTCACAATCATTCCTCCAAAAGCCAAATAAAGAGGGTTTTCAGCTTGATTGGTTAGAAAATGGCTCAGACATCCCCCTTCAGCTAGCATGCTAACACATCCTCTCCAGAAGTCGGGGCCAAACATCATCTGGAGCTTCATCATCCATTTCTAGTAGGAACAATTTACAGGCTTTTCTACAAATGTTCTCTGTCAGTCGTCTATCCAGCGGTATTTTTAGCTAATCTCTGATCTTTATTTGGGGGTTAGTTCCTGGACCACCTGACCGGCCCCTTCATCAAGATCTAAAACCCAACGTGGCCCCTCAGGCAGAATAACCGCCCAGCCCTGATTCAGATTGATTTCTTGGTGAAGGTTGGGCCCCTTGTCTCCCCTGGTCCTTCCAAATGTCCTGCTCTGGTCCAGCTTCGTATTCACCGACATTGTGAACTCTTCCCTGTATCTCTGGCTACGGACGTTGGAGCTGGAAACACATCAACTCTTCCCATCCCAGTGACACACAGCCATCTCCAGTCCAAAGTTGTTCAGGAAAAGGTTTCTTTTGTTTGAAATAGGTGACCTAAATGTGGTTTGGGGACATCTGTGTCATTGACCGTTTAGGAATTGGAGCCATTTCTTTTAATGTACTTAATTTGCTTATTTACTCAGCATAAACGAAGCAGATAAAAGTGCTGAGAGGTTATTTCAGACAGACATGCTGGCCTTTGTCAGTGTGAACGGTCGATTACCTGGATCAATAAAACCCCTCAGGAACAACTAAGTAAGCATCAAAGTCGAACACGGGGGCCTTTGAAATGGGACGCTGCCGTTATAACAGTGTGACAGTGCTGTAAGATACGTGTTTGCAAGTACACAACGAGGAGGAGACCTAACAAGTTGAATACATTTGAAGGGTAAGGAGAGGGGAGAGCTGCGAAGTTCTGAGCGTTTTCTGTGTCTGAGACGTGGCAGAATGAGGCCTGGCCAACCAGCAGATCTGTTCCATATGTTTCCTGGAGAGAGGGGAAAAGCAGCTCCCAATCCACAGAACAAGTCTGTAAAAAAAGGGGGGAAAAAAAGAGAAAAACGAAAAGACAAAGACAGCTGGCAGGGCTTGGATTTCAGGAATCCTGCAGGGAAGGCACGAGTGCAAAGACTCGGTTCCATCTCACATTTATGTCCCGATCCCCTTCGTCAGAGGTAGTCCTGAACAGCAACGTCCCATTTCTCCGTCAGACTGTCGTTTTTTCTCTCAGAGGTTACACCGGTACAGCTGTTTTTGTCTCTGCAAGCAAACAAACCTTAAGTTTGTGAGCTGCTCTCTGGTTTTAGGTCTAAAAACTAAGGTGGAGGCACAAATGTTGTGTCTTTCCACCTAAAACGTCTGTTTTTACAGCAATTGCAATATTTGTCTCGAGCGTGGAACTGATCGTAGCGAGACGGCGTGTGACCTGTGCCGGAAACTCCAAGAACTGGTTTGCTGATGACTAAAAAAATGCACCGCATCAATCTTGTGACGATAGCGATAGCGAGTTGCGGTGATTAAAAACATTTGCTGCAGTTTGTCCAAAAGAATCAGCAAATCCATCTTTCTGTGTCACAACTTTAACCATTTGCAAGTTTGAAAGCCTGGTTTTCTTCAGATGGACTAATGAGGGGCCCACACATCCGGAGGCTCCTGGATGGGTCGGAGTCTGCACTGGCCCCTGCTGGTGGAAGGTGGAATAGGACAAAGAGGACCGAGCATGGCTGCTCCAAACACAACTTGTACACAAGTTTATTCATTTAGGCATATCCTGTTGCATTAGATGGATGTCCCTCAGATTAGACTACAGACTACAGAGACTACAGTACACCAGCAAGACGGAGCACCTGTTAAAGCAGCTGATTGGACTTGTGTGTTTACACGTTAAGACTCAGTTTTCACTCCACAGCTTGACTAAAGCTTGGTGTATTTTTGTCTTTTTAATGTATATTTAAACGTCATTGTTGTTATTAGGGGGCCATTGTTGACGAGACAGCCAGGAGTCATCATTGTGTAGAAAATGGAACAGTTGAAGAAAGAAGATTCAGTGTGGTCTTTCCAGGCAGAGAAGTTTCCATGTGTTATTATACTGCTATTATCTCAATCTTCGCGGCAGGGTGCTGCTATTACCATTAGGGCTGGTGTCTCAGGCTCGCGGCCCGGGGGCCAACTGCGGCCCTTGGAAGGATTTTTTGTGGCCCTCCACTTAATTTCAAAGAATAATGTCAGTGCGGCCCTCGGTAGATGTACGTACACTCCCACCCCGCTACCGCGGGCCGCACTGACAGAGGAAGCTGCAAACGGTGCTCATGCAGAGTCACAACAACAGGTTATCAGCGCAGCTACGTCCCAAAACTCAACTTACAGCAGTTGTGAAGCAACGAGGATCTGTTAGTACGAGTACACGTGCACATACGGCATCACCAAAGAACCAAAACAAACCACACATGGTGGTACACGTGTGCACACTTCACTTTACGCCCCCACAACCACAGTGTCTCTCTTTTTTTTCGTGCAACCGCGATTTATCGAATAGCTAATGCGGCCCAGCCTCACTCAGACTTTATCTAACGTGGCCCCCGGGTAATTTGTGTTTGGCTCCTGCGTTAGGGGTTCCTTTTCTTCCCGAGTCTCCACCGCCACCTGCTGGTAGGTGGGGGAAAGCCAACCTTTTGTTGGGTGTGTGTGTGTGTGTGTGTGGGTGTGTGGGTGTTGAATATACGATTGCTCATGTAATGTTTCACACCTTTACAAATTTTTCACCAGAGTGTGATGCCACCGCCAAAACGAGTCAGTTTAGGGAGAATTATTGAAGTTAGCAGGTTTTATTTCAAGATAAAAATGTAGCACCATTGCAGGACATTTACATTTTTTGCCCTTATCGATACTTCACTGGTAATACTGCTAACTTTAGCTCAACTGGTCGGAATACTAATGATACTGTACATTTACATTAAGGGGCATCCAGTCTAACAAGTATAATAAGCACAATACAAGCATGCAGGTACATAATGAAAACTAATCCCTTAAACAAATTCATCTAAAATCAGAGTTCTGCTGGCAGGAAAAGAAATGGGACAAGGCAAAAGAGGAGAAATGTATTGTTTCAAGTTGATTTTGAGAGATACTCGTTGCTGATAACCTTAGATTTGACGGCCTCGTCTCTCTCCGAGCTGTTTTCACCAGGAAGGCTTCTGTAGCTGGCACTCTTAGAACTGGTGGAGTTCCTGTTCTTTTTCTTTCCAATTCCCCTGAAGTTGTTTGTGCATAATGCATTAATTTGACGTGTTTTGTGGACGTAGTGTACAGCTGATTGCATCCCTGCTAACAAGGACAGGATTTGCAGTTTGGGGCGTTTCCGTCTACTTTTTGAAGTTTCCCAGGTGAATGCTCCTTCGTCCAGTCACACAGCGGAAGGTGACCGGATTGACTTCCCAGTATTTAACAGGATTCCCAAACAGGCTAATTATGGAGTACCTGGTCTTCTTCGTGCTGGGGTTAATGGGGCAAAAGTCATTGACTCCCACTTTGCTGATTTTGTTGCCATGGAGGAAAATCACCTGGACAAAGAAATGTTTAAGTTGTTATTGCTCATAGTTTCTTCCTTTGCACCAAGAAGGAGAAGACCTGGTTACTTGTTACAGGTTGAGGTGAAGAAGGAATTACCCTTTGACCTTCAGTAAGGCTTGACCAAGGACATTTGACCTTAAAAACACCCTTGGCTTATAGAAAGTCTTTTTCTCAAAAGAGGGTAACCACTGAACCCGGTGCTAAGTGCTAATGACAGATGCTGCTGGGTTTGTCACCTGGAGGTAGGACAGGTGGTCCAGTCCGGGCGGGACCCTTTTCAGGCGATTGTGTTCAAGGTTGATTTCTCGGATGTTGGAGATGCTGGAGAAGCTTCCATTCTCCACAGTCTTGATCTGGTTGAAGCACAGTCCCAGTCTGCAACACAGCAAAAGATTTCCTTTCTGTGCAGGTCTGTGTGTGTGTGTGTGTGTGTGTGTGTGTGTGTGTGTGTCACCTCTGCAGGTTTTTATATCTCCGGAAGTCTTCTTCTTCCACCTTAGATATTTTATACCACATAACACATATATTACACACACACACACACACACACACACACACACACACACACACACACACACACACACACACACACAAAAACCCTGCCAAATTCAAAGACAGTGTTATGTTTAATTAGACAGTTGAGCTCTGGGTTCAGGTGAGTGACTGAGATTACTCAGAAAGGTAGTTTTTGGGGGGGGGTTTTGCCTACCTTTTGGCACAGCCGTTAGCTTTGCTTCAGCCATACCAACGTATAGTGTCGACACACCGTTAAAAGCTCCCAGTTCAATTCCACTGTTGTCCAGAGGATTGGCTCCTAGCTCTGTTTAAAAAACACAACACATTGGGGTTACTTTTGCTATCTCTACAGCGTTGCTCAGAATCAGAATTTATGATTGCGAGCGTTGCTATACAGATCCAGGTGTTTTAAATTAAGGTATATAGGCTAGTCCAGATGTGGGCAAACTGAGGCCCGGGGGCCACATGTGGCTTGATGAACCATCTAATCCGGCCCACAGAGCCTTCACAATCATTCCTCCAAAAGCCAAATGAAGAGCGTTGTCAGCTTAATTGGTTAGAAAAAGGCTCAGAACCCACTTCAGCTAGCATGCTAACATGTCCTCTCAAGAAGGCGGGGCCAAACATCATTTGGAGCTTCATCATCCATCTCTAGATGGACCAATTTACAGGCTCTTCTATTTCCTTAGTCAGTTGTTCATCAGCAGGATTTTTAGCTAACCTCTGATCCTCATTTGGGTGGTTAGCTTCCTGCACCACCTGACCAGCCCGTCCATCAAGATCTACAACCCAACGTGGCTCCTCAGGCTCAATCATTGCCCACCCCTGAGGTCACCCCTGTTGGTTGCTATGGAAATGAAAGTGCAGACTTCAGACTCCGCCAACCCTCGTGGTTGGCGGTTTACGGTCTTACCCAGTACGTGAAGCTTCTTCAGGCCCTTAAAGGCATCCTTCTGGATTCTGTTGATCTTGTTTTCGTGGAAGCGGACTCGACCACATTGGGAGGCAGGTTTGCCGGGATCTCCGTCAGCAAGTTGTAGGAGAGGTACAGAAGTCTGAGGCGGTCCATGTGTCTGAGAGCTTTGGGGTGGATCTTGGAAATTTTATTGTTGTTTAAAAAAAGACCCTATAATGTGGGGGAAAAGGAATGAGAGATCAATAAGAGAAAACTTTTATTTATCACATGATAAGTCAGTGTGGTAGTACAGCACTTTAGTTGTGCTATAGTCACTTAGCTTTGATTAAATCTAATCCAAAAAGTATTAAACTATTAAGAGCCATTTGGTATTGACCCATTTGCATTGTTTTCCACAAATCGCATTGATCTCTTGTAACGTCTGACCCTGCAGCTGCCCCAGACACATTCAGTCTGATTGGCTGGTGCAGGTTTGTAATTTATAAAAGTGGATTTTTCCCAAATGCATCTACCTTATGGTCATGGCAGCTAGCAGAGTAATATCATAGCAGCAGAACACTACATGTGTCCACATCTCCAGCAGTCCCAGGTTAATTCCTCCTACTTGCGTGTTATTATAGTTAAACAGAGAGAGCTACAGTCCTCGGGCATGGCCAGACATGATGCACTTTCTGAAAAATTTCCTGTTAGAAGTGTCCTCTGACTAAATTATGTAACATTTGTGAAACGGCTTTTCCATTTTCCATGTAAAAGTAAATAGCTAAGATTTGAATCTGCAGTCAGCAGAGCTGTTGCTAAAGTAAACTCCAGACCATTTTCCACATGTTTGACCCCTTTGATAGGTGGAAACCTGCCTTTATCGTCAACATTTTGTGGGACAATCTGTTTTTGAAAAGCCTCCCTCACATGGCAGTGAAGTGAAGACAGACTTCTTTGACTTGCTTTGTTCCAAACCTGTGTGTTTGTTATTTAGATCC
Source organism: Tetraodon nigroviridis (assembly GCA_000180735.1). Taxonomy (NCBI): domain Eukaryota; kingdom Metazoa; phylum Chordata; class Actinopteri; order Tetraodontiformes; family Tetraodontidae; genus Tetraodon; species Tetraodon nigroviridis. The sequence goes on along the minus strand of CAAE01007122.1, from coordinate 35,209 downwards.
AACCCAGCACCTTTCTAGACCTCTTACATAAAGCTTGTGAAGGCCTTTGAAATCATCCTCCTTGATCTCAGTGATGTCGTTGTTTTGGAGGTCAATGATCATGGTTTCTTCAGTGATCTTCTCGGGGACGGAGATCAGACCTGTTTGTGAAAGAGACACGTGATTGTAGCCTGGGAGTGAAGGGTTGGGCTTGGGTTTGGGCTTGGGGTTAGGGTTAAGGTTCGGGGTTAGGGTTAGGATTGGGCTTTCCTTGTGGTGGAAAACATTAAGATATATCAGTGATAGAAGCTTTGGAAAGTGCCAAATCTGACTCCATTTACTATTAGGCCGAATGATGTCACATGTTGCTTGGCAACATGAATTGTGTGAAAGGCATAATAAGAGTTCCCTTCTTTCAGAAAAGAATAGTTTTTATTTTGTTGAGATGGAGTCATCAGACAACAGCGGTTGTGGGTTAAACCAGTGGAACTACAGTAATTCACTATAGAGCGGCTGGCAACAGATGGCAGCATTTAGGAAAAAAAATTCCCATTAAGTGTGAATCTTCTGAATAGATCTGAGGTTATGCTACGTGCTAAGTAGAGCATGATCTCTAGGCTAAATAGCTTTGGAAGACAGCGTCAGCATATTGTTCCACTTACCATAACATTAAACCCGTTCAGGAGATTCCCCTTAAATGGAATTTTAATTTCCCAAAGGTTGTGTTCTGCTGAGCAGTTGTCCAAATTACCTACATACTTTATTACAAAAAATGCATCCAACGGTCTGAATCATCAGCCTTCTGAAATGGATGTCACCCTAAGGCACCCTTGTTCACTCTAGAAAAAGGAGGGGGGGACGACCCCGTCCTTCCAGGGCCGTGATCCTGAGAGGTTTTCCTCCCTACCAGGTGGAGAACGCTCACACCTGGGATGGAGGAATGATTGTGAAGGCTGCGTGGGCCAGATCAATTTGTTTATTGGGCCACATGTGGCCCCTGGGCCTCAGTTTGCCCTCCTCTGTCATCGATCGTGGCCGTCGTAGGACCGAGAAGCCTCACCCTAAACTAGAACGACGCATCATTATTTTTCCCCCTACTGCACGATATTTATATAACACCAAAAGATAGTGGACGTTCTTGAAGGCGGGGCTTCTGAAGCATGCCCTCACCCTGGTCGGAGCACTGCAGCACTTTGAGGGAGCAGTGACACCCAGCGGGACAGTTATCATCTTCATCATAGTCGTCAGCATCGTCATCGTCGTCATCGTCGTCGTCATCGGAGTCAGCCATCATGATCTCATTGTTTTGGAGGAAGGCTGTGATGTTGAAGGGCTGGTGAAGCCTGGCGTTGCCTAGCGTCAGCAGGCAGAGCAGGAGGATGACTCTCATCTTTGGCTCCTCTTTCTCCTGAGCACAGAAACGGCCGTTCTGGACAGCTGGAGGAGAACACAGCTACAGGTCAACCGCTGAACGGCCAGGAACACCCCTCTCTGCCTCTGTCTGGGGCGCTTTCCCGTCAGCTTTATTCCAATATATAGATAATCAAAGCGGCACAGCTCCGAGGTTCTCTCACGTTCTACTTGCTTCTGCTTCTCATTTGCTTTCTAGTTTTTTTGTCTGCATTTTCCTCTTTTCTGCAGATTTGTTGTTGTGCTTTTCTGACTTAGGGCCAGTTACAAAGTGGTTTTTTTTAACTCTGTTATATAAACCTGAGGCAAACTGGAACTAGCATGCAACTGTAATGAGATTCAACCGTCCTCCGTCTGCGGACCCTGAACCGCCATCGTTCGGTTCAGCTTTATTTATTTAGTGTCCGCTTCACTGCAGAAGTCCGTATGGTGGGTTGAGCCCCCCCCCCCTCTCTCTCCCTCTCTCTCTCTCTCTCTCTCTCTCTCTCTCTCTGTCTCTCTCTCTCAACAGAGAGTTGAGTTCTGAGTTTCTGTTTCTGTTTTAATAATTTCAGTGTGCCCAAACCCTCCTCAGTATCATGTTCTCCACTGGTGAATTTAGCGATGGCCTACACAGCTGCACAGCTGGAAGGTTACTCACGTCTCCACCAGCCGTCCCAGGTGCACGGCAGTGATAACAGCAGCCCATTTATGTTGGTTTCTTATTGATGGGGCCAGAGGGGACCCGGTATTCTCTAAGTTCCTTGAGCAGGGATGTTCTAGGACCTCCATATGACCCCTGGGGTGTGCTGACACTCCTTTCTCCCTCAGGACTAGCTCCAGCGCTGATGCACGTATGCGTGCAGTCAGAGACCTGTGTTTACCCTGACTGTAGCCACTCTGGAGTTAGAAATGCTGCAGAAATGCATTCTGTGACACAGCGTGCACGCCAGTGTGGCTCTCTCTCTGGAAGCGCAGGATTGTCTCCAGAAACACTGCATCACTGCTGTAAACGGACCAGTTTCATTTAACATATGCTCAGTCCTTTACAAAATTAGAATACTCTAAGAGTCATGAAATTCCAACCAATTTCCAGTTTTGTTGGATTGTGTGCTTGGTTAAATGTCAGGAGGGTGTCTCACTGGGAGGAAGGAGGCAGCAGGGTTTAGTTGTCCCATCTATCCGCCTCTAGAGGAGAGTTTTGCCCAGGAACAAACCCGTCCTTCTGTAAACCTCTTTAGACTTAGACTAGACTTTATTGATCCCGTTGGGATGACACCTCGGGAAAATTAGTTTTCCAGCAGCTTACAGGGTCATAAGTATCAGAAAGAAAAAAAGAGGATCAAGTATCAAAGAGTGAACGGAAAGTCTCAAAGTGTGCAGTCAATAAAAAAACATATGGTCCTAATATACGAGACATAGGGCATCAGTAGGATAGGACGTTATATTTTGCATGTTTCTCTCACTGACCTGCTAAAGTACAGACTATCTGTCAACAGTTCAAGGATGCTGCCCAGTATCAAAATTCAAACAGTGGATATTAATATCGGTGTAGCACCCCAGTGGCCATGGTTAGGTGTCAAATCCAGGTTTGAGCCTACCTT
>CAAE01007122.1:0-30740 GCA_000180735.1 Tetraodon nigroviridis | reverse complement strand
AGAGGCTGAAACGGAGAGTGCATAGTTAGCACTTTTTTCTTGCGATCCTCCTCTGGAACTCAGATGTAATCAAATATAAGAAGCATGTGGCTCTGGCATGTTCCAGCCTCCCCTCACCTTTCTTCACAGGAAGCTGCCATCCTCTATTTTATCATCATTCATGTGTTTTATGAATATTAAATTAGCCTTTTCCAAACACCTTGGACCTCGGGGACACTCGGATAAACAAGGAAAAACTTAGTTTTATTAGTAGAGTTTTAAAGGGATCCCATTTTTTGGGATTTCTGAGGTGTTGGTTTGCAGTGTGATGGGCACATTCGGCTTATTTTGTGGTTAAGAACTGATATTGTACCCAAACACAAACCCAGGAAGCTATGAGGAAAAACCTTCCAGGAACAGGAAAAGCTGAACTAGAGTTTGCCCCCTTTGGGGTTCACGTGTTGCAGAATCGCTTTTTTCCACTCAGCGCTGGGGATTTTCTGCTGAGCTGAGCAGGAACAACTTTGTGAGAACATACCTTATGGCAGAGCCAGACCATCGAAATGTGCCCTGGTTTGGCAGCCGGAGCGGCTGGATTGTTTGTGATGTGGTTCCAGGGCATCTCCTGGTGTGGGAATCATATTTTCCAACCATAAGATCTGCATAGGTGATTGTCTGAAGCTACTGAGTCGCCCATGTTCAGCATGCTACTGGGATAGTTCCTCTCTGGGACTTTTTGTTCTTCATATCTTTAACTTCTTTCACACATTCACAACACATTTTTGTCGTTTGTAGGCTTAACAGTGACGTCCAGTCGTCCAGCGTAGAAGCAACCTAGGTTCTCTGGATAACACACACACAAAAAAGGCATGATTAAAGCTTTTGAAAAAAGGAGAGATGGAAAATTCCACAGCACCGACTAATAATTGGACATCACTTGAAGAAATTTAGCTCGCATTCTTCACGAGTCTTTCAAGGACAAAGTAAATGCAGTTGCTCTTTATCCAAACCCTGAATGGTATTGTGCTGAATCAAACCGCTTGCAACAGCCGCTTCTACAAGGCCTTTCTTCTTTATGAGTTCCATGTTGTGCTGAGGGACACATAAGTCAGACAGCAGGCTTTCATCTGATAGGAAATCACGAGCAAGTCATCGTTTATATTTCCTACATTAGGACCACAGGACCCGTCTGTGTTTCCACATAATCATAGCTTTATACTCCTGCTGACACAGCAGTCTGTTTCTTTAAAGACTACAATTTCTACGGTTGATGATGTCAAGGTATGAAAGCCAAAATCACCAGCAGATTTCCTCCATGAACCTTGACAGTCTTTATAGTGAACGGTATGTTCTGTGATTAGATCTTCATATTTAAGTGAAAAAACCCTTTCAGGCCTTGGCAGGAACGTCTGTTTCCAGACACCAAAAGACTCTAAAAGTTTCAAAGATCTACGTTCATTCACTGGAAGACAAATATTGACAAATCGTTTCTGTGCCTTCAGCATGACAGCATCCCTGGCTACAATTGGGTGCCTGTTTCTCTCTCTCTCTCTCTTCTTCTCTCTGTCCTGTCTCTCTTCTTCTTCTCCTTTACCCAGCTGAATTTCAGCAGGATGGTTCCTCCTTCTATGCCTGGTCCTGCTCGAGGTTTCTCCCTCTTAAAGGGGAGTCTTTTCCTGCCACCATGCTTACCTGGGGGTTCTGGCTCCGGGTTTCTGCCTCTGTAAACCACCTGGAGACAATTTTTGATTGTAAAAGCACCATCAATATAACAATCTGGACTGAACTGGAGCACAGACGGTGATAAGAGTGAGGCACACTGGAGGAGTGGTGCCAGAAGACCCAGCCTTTCCCCAACTGGCTGATGAGAGGCCGGTCCGTGGCTTCAGAAGATGTTTGTGTGTTCAGTGGCTGCAACAGGAGGAGCCGCCGGGTCCAAGCTGAAAGGCTCCGCACACGTTCGGAGGTCATGGCTTCATTTTGTCTTTAGCTTTTGGGAAATAAACCATCTTAGTTGAACAAAATGATCAAAATACGTACGTGTACGTGTCCTAGCCAGAGAAGATCGGTGGTTTCAGAGAGGTGTCAAAGAAGCCATCCATGTAAAGTTGGAAAAACCCTCTTTGAACAGAGGTGGCGCTCTCAGACACTGTCTTTCGCCCACGTATAACGCTGTCCTCCACTCACTTCAAAAACAGAAACACTCCCACAGTTTCACCAGACCTGGTGTTGCATCACCATGTGACCCAACGGACAAATGGGAAACACCCACCCCGAAACTAGGAGAACGACCCTGCTAACGACCCCTAGACATCCATCCAGACCAGGGGTGGGCAATTATTTTGCCTGAAGGGCCACATTGGGTTTTAGATCTTGATGAAGGGGCCGGCCAATTGAGGATTGGAGGTTAACTAAAAATTGTGCTGGATAGATTATTAACATGTTAGACTATTAACATGGACTAGAACATGTTAGCATGCTAGGTGAATAGGGGGTTAAACTTCTTTCTAACCAGTCAAGCTGACAACTTTCTTAATTTGGTTTGCGAAAACTTGTTGTAAAGGCTCGGCGGGCCGGATTAAACAGCTCATCGGGCCGCATGTGGCCCCCGGGCCTTAGTTTGCCCACCTCTGATCCAGACCATCAGCATGCTAATGGTCCTCAAGGGCTACATCTGCTAGCTCTGCTCCCAGCCTGATCAGAACTGATGAAGCTCTTTAGATGGAAGGAGAAACGTTTTCAAAGAAAACTTAAACAAGCCCAGATGAACACAGAGTCTACTCTTGGTGAAGTATGACCATGATGATTGAGAACCTACACAGACAAACCTTGAGCAGAACCAGGCTCACATGGGGGGATCCTCCCTTTGATGGTGGGGAAGAGGAGAAGAGGAGGGAGGGCAGAAAGAGGAGAGGGAGGTGTAAGGCACGTTGGTTTTGCACCACAAAGAAAGAGATGTAGAAGACGGGGTCAGAGGTCGGCCGGCTAGCACAGTCTGGTCTGGACTGGTACCTGCAGACTGGTAGGCAGAAAGAGAAGGTGGAGACTGACGTACCAGAGAAACCTGTCAGCGTTGGCGCTGCTAGCTTCTTCAGAAAGGTTGTGCCTGTTGGATCAGGAGAGGTTTTCTCAAGTCGGTTTTGGGTTTTATGAAGAGAAACCAGTACGGTTTAAACGCGGTCTGTCACGCTAGGCTCTGCCAGCAGGAGCTAGTTTTTGGTCCAGACCCTTGTGGAGTGGTCAACCACGGTAACCAAGCATGAAACATTACTTTGACTGACTGGGACCGGTCTGTTAAACATCATCTGAAGCAGCCTAACGCTGTCTTGCATCTGGATCTGACGTGGTCTGGATATGGCACCCTGATCTCAAAGAAAAATTAATCTAAAACAGAATTCCTGGTCACGAGCAGTTGGGGCTGAAGAGACATATGGAAGGTTACGATGCATTAATGGTGCAGGCCATCTTGGACAAATCTAAGAAAGTACAGTTATTTAAGGGCTTACAGGAGCCAGCAGACAGTTTCTGATTAGAACGTGGCTTGATCATTTCAGTAAAGACGCTCTTCGTCTTCTCAGCAGATAGAAGGAATGTGTGGCTCCATCTGTGGCGGCGGCTCACATTCATGATGAAGAAACACAGTTTTCACACCTGTTGCAGCTGCTTAAGATCACCATCCTGTTGCCTTTCCGTTAGCAACAGGCTGAAATCCACAGACCTCAAAACATTTTTGCTGCTTTCACTCTGACACAAAAATTCCCCCAACCCCAACCCTGATTACCTTCCTTTTCCTCCACCGTTGTTTCCATGGAGAAGTTTGTTAAAAGTGGGCCATTGCCGGTGTTTGTATGAAGTAGTGACTCTTTGTGATGGAACTGATGCACACTGGTGAGCTCAGAACTAGGCCACGAGCAGACATCTGATATATATTTTTTTTAACTTTCTAATGTTGGTTTTCTTGCAGTTATTTAAGTCATCTGGGGAGAAACAGCAGCAATTCTGGTTTGCTAACAGGCCCATAGAGCTGAAAACCAGCTCCGCAGAACGAGATGCAAAAAGCAGCGCGTACTCGCGAGGCTTATGAAGGAGACATCTTCTGATCCGTCTCCCAACCACATAAACTTCCGCCATGGACACATTCTTGCCACATAACTCGTCATGCATGATCTCACCAGGTCAACGTGAACAAGGCTCCGCAAGGAACGTGTGAGGGATGGAAAATGAGCCTTCTGGGCTCATGTTGGGCTTGTGGTCCCACCTCCGGGACTTCTTTCCATTCACTTGTTAGCAGTTTAATTTAGTGCTGCCTGTTGGAGGAATTCTCATCATTTCAACCAGTTTAGCATTTGATTTATTCAAAGAGTGATGGTGTTCAACCCAACAAGATCGTGATGAAGAACAAGAACATCTTAAATGGATTTAGAGTATGAAATGACAGTTTATTCCTTTATGGACCATATTCACAATAACTGGGGTCTGACAGTTTGATTTTCAGTCACATGTGAAGTAATATTTCTGTTTTTTTCACCCTAATAACACGTGTGTCATTGCATGTTTAATGAGAAAAACCTCTTTTCCCAGTTTTATTGGACTGTTTTGTATTTAATAGGTGTAAATCACTTGGTTTTCTGAGGTTTTAGGATGACACTCGAGGGAGCATGAACGCATGAAAAAGCTGATGGCGAGATCTTTTTACTGTCGATGTAGTTGTTCTCCAGTCTCAAGACCACCAGGTTGGGGTCGCCCTCGCGGTCTGGATCACAGATGCTTTCTTCGGGAACGCTCCTGAAAAACACAATCACAGCAAGGACTTTTCATTCAGAGCACAGGAAGCCAGCACACGGCAGAGAGGAAGGCAGCGAGAGGCAGAGTTTGGTTCCTGACTTTTAGCACCAGTTCCAAGACTTTCAAGGTTAGCTTTTGCCTTGAAAAGAGTCTTGGTAGCAGCGGTCCGGACCTTTTCAGGCTTATTGATCAGCCGGTAATGAACCTTTGCTTTGGGTAGTGACCTGATCTGGTTGTTGTTCAGTCTGAGGAAGTGCAGGCCGGTCATCTCGTTGATGCCTGGTGGCACCGTCAGCAGCTGGTTGTGATCCAGACTCAATTCCACCATGGAGCCGTGCACGCCCAAAAACGACTCGGGTTCAATTCCGTCTTGGTCCAGGTTGTTGTAGGAGAGGTAGAGGTACTCCAGTCCAGGGTCCATATGTGCAAAAACGAAACCTGCGCACGTGTTGAGAACAGAAAGGGAAAAGGGTAAGTTTTCCTGGTAAACAGGTGGTAGATGTGGTGAGTTCCTGGTTCTTTGTAGTTCCTACAGTCGTTCGGTGTCCTTTGGACTTCTTCAGGCACAGTGACATGTAAGCAAGCTACAGTTTTACATGCTAGCAGGCCCACAAACACAGGCGGTGTGGCTGAAGCCCTCTGGTCTGCTGCATACTTGGACTTTCTGCCTACCAGGTATCCTCTCGATGTTGTTTCCAACCAGCAGCAAGTTGACAAGAGATCTTGGGAGGTGGGACGGAACCAGAAACAGCTGGTTGTGGGAGAGGTCAATGGATTCCAGATTTCTGTAAAAAAAAAACCAGATAGAAAAGAGGATGTAGGAATATCTACAACAACTGAGCTGAAGCCGCTGTAGCTAGGCTCAGGGTTAACAGACAAGTGGCTAATGTTCTCAGCCCCATTTTTAAGAGTGGGTTTTAGGGATCCTGCAGTGAAGCTGCCACATCTGATTCGACAAGCATTTTTGCTCCAGCGGTTTGTTTTTGCAGATACACGTAGAAATTGGTGCTTGAATTTGAAAGGTAACATTTAACAGCCAGAACAGAAGAGATGTGTGGTAGCTGAGTAATGTCAAAGACAAATAACGGGCTAAGTCTGCCTGCGCTGATGTAATAAATGTTAAAAAATATATCAAACAAATATTGTAGTCCAGAGTAAAAAGGTTTTATGCTATTATAAACAGTGGAAGCTTCCTCCAGGACGGTGCTGTTGTACACGACCATGAACATTTGGCCAAAAAATGACCAAACCGCTTTCTGTGGGCAGTGCTGTGAAATGTGTGTTGTTATGGCAACAACCACGTGGTCAGACCTGTGATTGAGCCACGCCATTGGCGCGATCCTGGTCTCGTCCAGTCTGTTATGACTCAGAGAAACGACGTTCAGATTCTGCGTCTGGTTGAAAACCCCCTCGGAGATCTCCTCAATCCGGTTGCTTTCCAAGTACAGCTCCTGGGAACCAGACGGTCCACAAACACCCAGTCACAGAGGAAAGTCATGGGGACACCGGAGCTCCACAGTGTGCTGTTTTAACCATGAAGCTCAGGCATTGTATGTCCTACCGACACTCTCAAATTCTCATTTCCTTAAATTTTATTTGTCTTGTTCCAAATCTGTATAAACTGTCATCCTGGAGCTCTGATCTTTAGCAGTTGGCTCTGCTAAAGCCAGTTCTTCATAAATAATTGGTGTTTAGATGAAGCAGTTAAAGCTCTTTGTTACTCATAATTAATGAGTAAGGGAGCAGGAAATGAGCCATGCCAAACGCAGCGGTCCCCAACCCCTGGCTCGCGGACCCGTACTGGCCCGTTGGTCATTTGTTACTGGACCGCACATAAAAATAATTACCTTACATTACTTCCTTTTCTTTGTTATCTGAAGCTGAACGTTTTTTTGTTGAAAAAACACCAGAATCCTTCAGATTCGCTTTGTTCCAGCCATCTATGGCTCACTGTTGACACACGTTTATTGTTATATTTAGGAAATACCGCAGATTTCGTGACGGTCATATCAGGTTCTTTTGTTGTGTTTATCCATCACATCCTAACAGCCGGTCCCTGAAAATACTACAATAGTATTTAGCTGGTTCGTTCATACCAGCAGTGACGGGGGAAGACCCTGGGGTACCATCCGAAAGTAGTTCCTGCCCAGTCTGAGGTAGGACAGCTGGCTGAGGGGGGCAAATGCTCGAGGATCGACGTTACTTTCACTCAGCAGGTTTCCTTCCAGCTCCAGGATCACCAGGTTCTCCAGACCTTAAAGACAGGACACAGACACCGGCCTTCAGCCTGGAGGTCCACCCAGCCGGCTGGGCTGAGGGAGGCGGGGTGAGGGGAACCCGCGGTGGTGCTGGGGTGCGGCGGTGCGTCCGCTGCCTACCTCGGAAGCTGTTCTCATCCACCCCTCTCAGTTTGTTCTCACTGATCTTCAGTTCCTGCAGAGTGGAGGGAAGGTTGTTGGGTACAACCTCCAGAAGGTTCCCATTCAGGTAGAGACGCCTCAGGAACTTCAGACCCTGACACACACACACACACACACACACACACACACAGGTTCTGCTTTGATTTCTTTTTGGCGTGTGTGTGAAATAGACTTCTTCTAGCTTCCAGCGTGTTGGCTGTCTCATCCTGCTAGCTAGCGGCGGCGTGCTAATCTTACTGTGAAGGCTTTGTGGTGGATGGCGGCGGAGCCCAGCTGGTTCTTGCTCAGATTAATCCACTCCAGGTCGGGGATGCCGTTGAAGCTCTCCGCCGGGACGCTGCTGATGTTGTTATCTGCAGACGCACCAGAGGAGCCGATTGAGCCAAAGTGGCCGAGGTGCTGCGGGGTGCAGGTGTGCTGCGGGGTGCAGGGTGCTGCAGGGTGCAGGGTGCTGCAGGGTGCAGGTGTGCTGCAGGGTGCTGCAGGGTGCTGCAGGGTGCTGCAGGGTGCTGCAGGGTGCTGCAGGGTGCAGGTGTGCTGCAGGGTGCTGCGGGGTGCTGCAGGGTGCAGGTGTGCTGCAGGGTGCTGCGGGGTGCAGGGTGCTGCAGGTGTGCTGCAGGGTGCTGCAGGGTGCTGCAGGGTGCAGGTGTGCTGCAGGGTGCAGGGGTGCTGCAGGGTGCTGCGGGGTGCTGCAGGGTGCTGCGGGGTGCTGCAGGGTGCTGCGGGGTGCAGGTGTGCTGCTGTGCGGCGGGGACTCACCCTCCAGGCTGAGAGCCTTCAGCTGCGGGATGGACAGAGGAGGGAAGTACGCCAGCGCCAGAGTCTCGCACGTCAGCGTCACGTCGGAGAGGAGGCAGCCTGGAGGGAGCCCTCGGCCGGGTTCCACCACCTCCCCGGCTTCCTCCTCCTCAGCTGGAGGTCTGGCGTGGGAGGGCTCAGGCTCCTCTGGTTCCTCAGGCTTTGGAGGCAAATTCAACACGTCTCCTCTCAGCTGGGCGTCTTCCTCCTCCTCCTCCTCCTCTCTCACCTTTTCCATCCACTCATCCACCTCCTCCAGTCGCTCCCTCAATTCCTCCTGCAGCTGCTTCTCCTCGTCCTCTATCAAAGCTTGCAAGTTTCTCCTCAGATCCTCCTCCTGCCTCCTTATTTCTTCCTCTAGATGTCTTTCCATCTCTCTTGCTTTTCTGTCCGTTGCTTCTTTCCTCCTCCTGGCCTCTTCTTCCTCCCATCTCCTCCTCCCCGTCTCCTCTGTCTGCTTCCACCACCTCTCCTCGTCTTTCTCCAGCTCCAGGATCTGGGGCTCCTGCTCAGCTCTCCTCTCCTTCACCAATTTCCTCTGTTTTTGAACCTGCTCCTCCTTGTTCTTCCTCCTCCTCTTTTTGGCTCCTTTCTTCTTCCTCAACGGCTCCTCTTCCTCCCTGCAGATCCTCTCTTGGGTCAGAGGGGTCACAGAGTTGTGAGGACCGTTTGGAACTGGGGAGAACAGCATTTTTACATGCAGATGTAATGAAACTTACAGAAGCCCCTCCCCCTTCAGTCACATGCTGAGGAGAGTCAGACGCGGCCTGATGTGGAGGACTTGGACTAAGAGAGGAAACCCACTCGTGTGCAGGAGAACCTGCAGATGCCTCACACCCTTGACCAAGCCGCCCTAGCCCGCTACGTTCTGGTAGATCAGAGGGGGCCATGCTGAGGCCCGGGGGCCACACCTGGCCCAGTGAACTGTCTAATCTGGCCCTCAGAGCCTTCACAGTCCATCCTCCAAAAGCCAAACTCAGAAGGTTGTCAGCATGGCTGGTTAGAACAAGGTTCAAACCCTCCTTCAGCTAGCATGCTAACACGTCCTCTCAAGAAGGCGGGGCCAAACATCATGTGGAGCTTCATCGTCCACCTCTAGTTGGACCAGTTTACAGGCTCTTCTACATGTTTCCTTAGTCAATCGTCCATTAACAGGACTTGTAGCTAATCAGCTGATGCTTCTTTACCTGTCTCCATGCAGACGGGGCAGCACTCCCCCACGGGGGTGGAGGGGAAGTAGCAGCGCGTCGTGGGACAGCTGACCTCCTCACAAACCACCTGACCCCCAGTACACAAACAGGTCACGCAGGACTTGGGAGACCACATGGCCTGGTCGAACATGGTCAGGCCCTGGAACACACACTGGCCTGGCTTCCCTGAAAACACCACCAAGGAAGGAAGGAAGGGAGGGAGGGAGGGAGGGAGGAACGGAGGAAGGGAGGGAGGGAGGGAGGAAGGAAGGGAGGAAGGGAGGAAGGAAGGGAGGAGGGGAGGGAGGAAGGGAGGGAGGGAGGAAGGGAGGGAGGAAGGGAGGGAGGAAGGGAGGAAGGGAGGCCAAGGCGCCGGCGGCCTCTCCTTCGCTGTCCCAGGCACACACAGCTGACCAGGATTAAAGACTTCAGCATCTACATCAATACGATAAAGGAACTTGAGACTCTCCTCCCAGGCCCGTCGGCGGACTCTCCGCCCCTGCCCAATGCGCCGGCGGCCTCTCCGTCTCAGCTCCCGTCTCAGCTCCCGTCCCAGCTACCGTCTCAGTTCCCGTCTCAGCTCCCCTTCCCAGCTCCCGGCGTCGACGGACTCTCGCCCTCAGCTCCCGTCTCAGCTCCCGGCGTCGACGGACTCTCGTCCTCAGCTCCCGTCTCATCTCCCGCTGTCGCCCGCCCCTACGCTTCTTCTCCCGTCTCACCTCCTGTCTCAGCTCCAGTCAGCAGCAGAATTGCTTATTTTTTAATCAAAACAGACCGACGTCGAGGCAGAGAGGAAGGAATATCAAAGGGAGCTATCGATGCCGGCTCCAAGGGAGGGAGGACAGGGAGGCAGGGAGGAAGGAAGGGAGGAAGGGAGGAAGGGAGGGAGCAAGGAAGGGAGGAGGGGTTATAAATGCGCTTCAGGGGTTTTGGTTTTGATTCAGTTCTGCAGAAATAATGGCTTTTTCTGGGTTTCTGGGTGGGATAAATGACTTCCTGGGTCCATACGTCACTAGCTTTGGACCCAGGAAGTCATTTATGTAGATGAATACATCAGAGTGACCAATCAGATTGACCTGTCTGGGTTTTAGAATACAGACACCAAAGTCCACTTTACAGAAAGGTTGAAACAACAGCCACCACACAGACCAGTTCAGGGCTCATCCATCGAAATCAGGCCGTGTGAGGCAGGCCCATGGCAGGCCTTCAAAGCCCTTCAAAGCTCAAGAGCAGAGCGGAGGCCCGAGTGGGAGAGACCAAAGCGCAGCAGCGTGGTGGCTCCACCAGGAGCTGACGGGAGTGAGCGGAGCAGGTGGGCCTTTCCGCCTCCGTCTCCATCTGCACCACTCTTCTGGCCGTTGGGACGGCAGTAAGACCACTGAGGTGCGAGTGGGCGGGGCTCTGCCTGTGGCCCCACCCTCCTAATGGCATGCTCTTTCTTTGGTGCGGAGAAAGCCAGGTATTTACCTGGCGGCTGTTGTTGCTCCTAAACACCGGCCTCCCGCCCCGACCCCTCTGATCCCCGAGTCTCCCTGTCATCTCAGCTGCACACACACACTTTAGCTCTTCTTTTGTGTCTCTGCTGGCCCCAGATTGCAGGGTTTGTTGAATTGTTGAAATGATACAGTCAGCGTGAAGATGAAACCGCTGTGCCGCTCCAGCCTGTCAGCAGACGCAGCTGGAGCAGCAGGATCCAGCGCGGGCGAGTTCCTTTCAAGTGACGAGCACGTAGACCAGAGGAGGGCAAACTGAGGCCTGGGGGCCACATGTGGCCCGGTGAACTACCTAATCCGGCCTGCAAAGCCTTCACAGTCATTCCTCCAAAGCATGCTAACATGTCCTCTCAGGAAGGCGGGGCCAAACATCATTTGGACCTTCATCATCCATCTCTAGGTGGACCAATTTACAGGCTCTTCTACATTTTTCCTCAGTCAGTCGTCCATTAACAGGATTTTTAGCTAACCTCTGATCCTTATTTGGGGGTTAGCTGCTTGTTCAGGCGCTAACAGGCTGGTCGGTGGGCTAACCTGGGACGCCGTTGTTCCCACTGTTACTGGAACCTTCAGGAAGGTTCCAGTCAACAGAAAACCACACTAACTAACAGAAAACTACACATACGTTTTCAAGTCAGCGACGCCTGAAACCCAGAAGCAGCCAGTGGAGCGACTGCTCACCCTCCTCCTCCTCCTCCTCCACTCGTTTATGCTCTTCTTTCCTCCTCTTTCTCCTTCGAAACTCACCCAGTCCGTTCCTCTTTCTCTTCCCGCGGTGGACGCTGCAGCCGTGGCCGTGAGCTCTGCTCCTGGCTTGGGACTCTGAGACGGCGAGGGCCAGCAGCAGCCACAGAGCGGCTCCCGCTAGCCACCACCTCATCTCTGCGCACGTCCGGCAGAGGAAGTCAGGTCCCCAGAGGGACGCAGAAACGTGGGTTTGGGGAGGGAGGAGAGGAGAGGAGAGGAGCGAGGGATTCGCCTGCAGCAGCTGCTCGGGAGCCCTCAGCTCTGGGTGCTGCTGCTGCTGCTGGGGCTTTTCTAGGGTCCTAATGGAGGGTTCTGCCCTGTCCCTGCATGTCTAATGAGCCATCTGGCCGTCCTGTCATTAGCCAAGCAGCTCCTCACCCCGTCGGCCGCTGGTTTGCTTTCAGCTGCGGCCTCTAGGGAGAACGCACGCGGGTCATGTGATCGCGGCCACCCGCTCTGCTTTGATGTTGAAAACCAGGCGGAACGTTGCAGGTGTTGGTGCTGGCCCGCACGCAGAAGCAGGCAGCAAGGAGGGCTGGTGGGACCCAGCTGCTCCTGGATGTGCAGGCTTGGCTGGAGACGACCAGCAGCAGCAGCGTCCAGCTGGGCGTGTGTGTGTGTGTGTGTGTGTGTGTGCGTGCGTGTGTGTGTGTGGCGTGACGCTCCCAGAACACAAAGCAGAAATCTGGGATTGACCAAAGCAGTCCTAAAAGGAGGAGCGAGAGAGGACGAGACGGCTGTCGGCTGCGGGGGGAGGACAGGGAAACCGGCTGGCTGGTTATCTTTCCGCCTGTGCCGTCAGCGCTCCCCGCAGCAGGACCGGGCTCTGGACGCTCCTCCACGTGCACGTGTTAGACACCAGCGGCGGGGCAGCAACCCGCGCCGGCATCAGTCGTTCTTCCAGTCGTTCGGCGCTCTTGCTCCGGCTCCATGGGTTCCACCTGAGGGCCGATCGATGTGATCTTTCCACCTTCGTCTTCATCTTCATCACGACGACGTCCTGTTTGTGTCTGCAGGAGAAGTACCCCTCTGTGGTCTCTCTGCCTGGGGGACGCACCTCTGAGGTCATGACCCTGACCCACCCTGAGCTGCCGGGGTAAGTGTCCATCAGGCCCAGTCAGAGGGGGAGGGGGAGGAGCCTTCCTGCAGTTTCCCTCTCTCCCTAAGGCACCGTAGTCTGACCTCTGACCCCGTTGACCCTCACCTTTTGCTCCTGCATCTTCAGTTTTACT
Source organism: Tetraodon nigroviridis (assembly GCA_000180735.1). Taxonomy (NCBI): domain Eukaryota; kingdom Metazoa; phylum Chordata; class Actinopteri; order Tetraodontiformes; family Tetraodontidae; genus Tetraodon; species Tetraodon nigroviridis. Next base: position 18,096 of record CAAE01007122.1, on the reverse strand, counting down.
GAAGTGTTTTCACCGTGGACACCGTTACCAGTTACCAGTGGGTTACCAGTCGGCTCACGCGTAGGCTAACCCTGCCCTGAGAGCAAAGGCTTGCAGCCACACCCTTTCCTCAGGCTCCGCCCCTGGGACTCACCTGTCTGGCCTTCTCTTCCCAGCTGTGTCTTTGTCGTTCATTGGTCGGTGGAGGTGTCCAGAGAGGGCAGAGTCACTCCCAAAATCAACATGCTGACAAAAATCCCAGAGCAAGGTGAGCTAGATGGGGCTATGCACACACACACACACACACCAGTGTGTGTGTGTGTGTGTGTGTATACTCAATGACTCTGGTTGTTTGCGAGCGGCGCGGTTCTCCTCCCGGACGGTAGGGGGCGTCCGCCGAGGCCTTCCAGAGCCTGCTGCGGCTGCTGGGCGCTGAAGCTGCCATCGAGTGTGTGATACAGGGCGGTGGGCCTCTCTCGCCCCTCAACCATCTGGTCAGTGCAGGGAAGTAAGCAGCACAGCACCCTCGGCCCCTTAGAAACCGCTTTTAATAGAAAGAGCAGGACCGGCCACAGCTGAAAGCCTACGAAAATAAATAATTTCTTTACAAAACCCCGCCCAGAGTCGTCTTTGTAGTCGCGGTGTCTTCTCTTCACAGCTTTGTGCAGCAGAGGACGAGGAGGTGGTCAGGGCCGTCCAGGGGCCAACGGAGGGGCCGGGGCTCAGCCGCCAGCGGGAACCTCCCACCTTCCTCCCTCCGCCAGCGGGAACCTCCCACCTTCCTCCCTCCGCCAGCGGGAACCTCCCCCCTTCCTCCCTAAGCAAGCGGGAACCTCCCACCTTCCTCCCTCCGCCAGCGGGTTTCCGCGACTCTGCTAGTTTTGTGCACTCTGAGTAGACCTGATGTGGTCTGACGGCAGTCTGGACCACCTGGTCTCCACCTTGTAGCTATGAAGGTGTTTGGAAGGTGGTGAAGGCGGACGCTGTGGTGCAGGTGACCCGGCTCAGCAGCATGGATCAAAGCTGGACACTGGAGGTGCTTTGGTGTCATGAGGTAACACTAGAGATCGGCCTCTGCTCCTCCTGCTCCTCCTCCTCCTCCTCCGTTTACATCCACTCCGTCTCTCCACCCGTGAGAGATTCCAGAGCAGAGCCGGTTCGGACCCGGCCCGGCTGGTCTGACCGGGAGGACATGGCTCCTGCCCATAACAGACGATCCCCAGCAGAACCCACCCGGACCTGGACCAGAACCGGTCTTGTTGGCACCATGATGCTGTCTCGTCAGAAACCAGCCAGTACAAAGTCGTGTCCACAGCAGCTTGAAAGGAGACAGGAGCGGTCTCCCCGGTCCTGTGGGTCTGTAACCACGCCACTCCTCTGGAGAACCCCACACCCGGACCCAACCCGGACCCACACCCACACCCACACCCACACCCACACCCACACGTTGAGGCACACGGACAAACACAGAGTCCTGCATAGCAGCAGCAGCGCGGGGGCCTGGTGCTGGAGGAGCCCGGCTCCCCTGGGGGCCTCCAGCAGGACCGCCCACTTGACCTTTGGGTGATGAAGGCAAAAAAAAAAAGAAAAACACAAGAAAAAGGCAACCTCCTCCTCCGTCCACGTCTGAGGCGTTCAGAAGGGACCCGGAGGAGAGCCCGGCACGGCCTGCTGCCCGGGAGCGCCACGAGACGCCAAACCAAAGCATAGTCGCCACGGCGACCGGCCACACTCCTGTCTGGAGACGAACCTGACGTCTCAGACGGAGGAATAAGACACAGGACTGGCGGCGGCGGGGCAAAGGCACTGATCCAGGAGCAGGTTGCAGGTGCAACTCCTGCCTGGCGGGGGGTAAAGTGCTGCAGTACAGTCAGAATAAGGAGCTCTGGTAGAAAAACACTAAAAAAGAGACGCTGGGAGCCCCGAGGGCGCCGCTCCAAGGCCTTTACACCGGGTGGAAGAGCACGGTGCAGTCCTCCCGCTCCGGACACGGACAGATGCCGGGGTGTGGCGCCACAGAGCCCTCGGGCAAGGCACTGCAGGTTTTCAGGTAGTAGGAGACAATCTGCTGGTCCAAGCGCAGCTGGAGTAGAGGATGCTGTCAAAGGGTTTGGGGTCCAGGTCCAAGATGGAGACCAGGGAGGTGAAAGGAGGAGCTCTGGAGCCCTTCAGCCAGCTGTAACTACCAGGAGGAGAGAGGAGGGGAAACGTGAGCGGGAAAACAGGGAAGAGCGTGAGCCGTACCATACAGCAAGAGTCCACGCTGGGAGACGCACAAGGGTGTGAAGAAGAGACTGGCGTGGCCCGACGTCCTCACCCAACAACACAGAAGAAGAGGAAGAAGGAGGAGGAGGAGGAGGAAGAGGAGAAACTGTGCCGACACTAAATGCGAGCAGGTTTTCAGACTCTCACCCTTCATCTTCCTCCTCCTTGTCGCCGCTGGGCACCAGGGCCACCATGATGGAGCAGTCCTTGGCTGTCTTGGTGATCAGATACTGGTGGATCTGGGGTCAGAGCGGAGGAGGAGTGGCTGAACAACTCTTCCTCTCCGCCAGGAGCTAACCGGGACTCCGGCGGCGGCTAACGCTGCTGCTGCTGACCTTGGTGGCGGCGTACTCCACGGAGCCGTCGTCTTCGGCCGGACACTTCTGCAGCATCTCCAGGAACTCTTTGTCGTAGGGCCCTTCGATGTGCAGGTCGCCTCTGAGCGGGACAGCAGGGCAGGTGAGCGGGTGAGCGGGTGGGGGGCGTGGCCCAGCAAAGGTGCGCCTGTCTCACCTCTGCTTGGGGAAGTCCTGCAGGTGCTGCTCCACCCGGTGGTACAGCGGGTACAGGTCCTCGATGTCCCGCATGTCCAGCATCTGAGTCTGCAGGATCCGGGACAGCACGCAGTCGCTGGGTAAACCCTGAGAGCCTGCACGCGCACGCACACACACACACGCACACACACACGCACACACACACCTTCAAACCCCATCCTCCCTATCACAGCTGGGTTTTTTTCTCTTGTGGTGACCCATGTGACCCATGTGACCCACGCTGAACTCTTTAATCCGGCTCTCGGAGCACAAGCAGCCACACTGGTTGGTTAGAACAAGGTTCAGGGCCCCCCTTTAGCTAGCATGCTAACGTGTCCCCTTCCTGTACCACCTGACCGGCCCGTTCATCCAGATCTAAAACCCAGCCCCTCAATTCCAGAACCAACCAGCCGAGCTCAGTGCCAAACTCATTATTGGTTACCGTGACGACTCCTCTCCCTGTTGAAGAGACTGGCGTCGCAGTAGTTGCGCCTCTCCGCCTGTCTGTCGTTGGCCACGCCCCCTTCTCCCCCGTGGCTGCTCAGCAGGGCGTTCATCAGGACCTGCAAACATGGAGCACCCAGCTCACAGAGCTAATCAAGCTAACTTGGAAACCTTCTGCTGATCAAAGGTGGAACCAGAGGAAAGGAACGCTAACGTCATGCTAACAAAAGGCGACGCTAAAGCTCCAAAAACCAAAGGTTTCCATTCAAGGGTTCGGCCAACGGCTACAGTAACAGCAGTCCGCGATGGCACGCTAGCAGACACACCCTAATGAGGCCGTTAGCTCGGCGCTCTCACCTGAATAAAGTCATTCAGAAGAGCCTTGTTGGTCATGTGACAACTGTAGCGGTTGTTGGCCTGCAGAAAGTAGGGTCGGAGATGGTGCAGGAGAGAGTTCAGGTCCAAGGAGTCGTCACTGTCCTTCCGGCTGTAGATGCACTGGCCGCCCTGCAACACACACACACACACACACACACACGTCATCATTCAGCATCATCAAAGAGGAGGAGGAGCGCGCTCGAGCTCTCCGCCAGGGTCGGAGCGCCCTCGTGTGGTGGGTTTGTCGTTCTGCATCCCGGAGCAGCAACACAGATCAGGTGATCTCCGTCAAACTGTGGCTAGCTTCTGGGACCAGGATGGGTTTGGGGCTGGAGGAGGGAGGCACAAAGGGGAGGAGCAGAACCTCCGACCCAGGTCACATGACCACCTCTTTCCTTCAGAAAGACCTGAAACCCTCACCTGTAGCTGTGGAAGCGCCCCAGCACCAGGCGTTCCTCAGGGCTGTCAGGAACGTCAGGAGAACGTCAGGAGAACTGTTCTCCTGACGTTCTGCCACCGTGGGCAAAGGCCTGGGGTTAGGGTGGTGCTGCCCCCCCCACAGCACACACACACACACACACACGGAGCCAGAACGCTGCAGATTGTTGCGGCAGGCGGCACACAGCCAGAGCCTGTCAGGCATTCCTGCTGTAGCGTTGCCGTCGGCAACCGCAGCCAGACCAGTTTTCTCCTCTGGGAGGGCGCGCACGCTTGCGCAACCACGTTGCTCCGGTTTTTACTTCCCCCTCAGAAGATCTCTGTTTGCTCCTGGTCCCCTTACGAGCCAGAGCAGAGGGAGCTTAGACGAGTCCCCTGGTCTCTGTGTCCACCGCCTCCGGGGACGGGGACAGTGGCCCCGGACCAGGGCTGGTCCGGGGTCCGGGGCCGGCAGATGAGCCAGGCTCTCCAGCGGTGGCCTGGTCCTGCTGCTCACCTTGAAGATCTTCAGGTTGTTTTGAGGCTCTTCGATCAGCTGTCTGATGGCAAAGTGCATCCTCTGTTTGTTGCTGGAAAAAGACAAGAAGCGACGCGTTAGCGGAGGTGCGGGAGGGAGGGAGGAGCATGGACGGGCTGCCTCCAGGAGCGCTGGCGTCGCGGCCTTCAACGGCTGCACCAGGACCTCTGCTGACGGCAGCGCGCTCACCCTGAAAACAGGTCCAGGGGGCAGTACAGGTGCGCTTCCTCCACTTGCCCGTGGCTACCTGGACACAGAGGAGGGGTTGAGGAGGACCCACAAACACCCAGATGTTCCGGCTGAAGCAGAGCTGGCCGGCTCTTAGCCGGGTCAGCTGAACAGCGTCTGGGTCCCGATGTGGGCCGCACAGACGGAGGCGGCGGCGCTCACCTTGTAGAGCTGGTACATGCAGAAGCGGCACACCCTGGACTTGATGTCTTTGCTGACGTGCTTGGAGGAGGGCAGGAAGCCCCACTTGGGCTGCAGACAGAGGCAGACGGTCAGGCTTCAGGGGGAGGGGCTTGGCCGGGGGCGCGGCCTACCTTGATCTCCACACACAGCGGAGGGGCGTGTGCGGACAGGTGGAGGATGGGGTAGGTGAGGTTGGGCAGCGCCAGGGCGCAGCCGCTGTAGATGTCGATCACCTTGTCGCAGCGCCACCCTGGTGGGACGGCGGGATTAGAGGAGGAAGCACCACCCGCTAGCTAGCCAGCAGACCTTTACCTGGTCTCTCGTCCTGGACTTTGATCGACAGCCGGCGCACAAACTCCAGCGGCAGCTTCACCACCTCCTGTGGGGAGAGAGAGGAGGAGGAGGAGTTACTCCGCCCGGGAGGGGACGGGCTGACATGGCTCTCCAGCACACGCAACACGCCAACACGCTAACGAGCAGCAGTCTGCCCTCATGGAGGGTTCAGACTGCAAGGTTCCCCCACAGGCGGTTCCTGGTGTCAGGAGGAGGAGCCGGGGCGGAGCTGAACCTGCTGGACAGGCCCAGCGGCTGTCACATCCTGCCACCGGGAGGACACGCCCACTTGACGAGGAGCAGGCCACCAGGAAGGAGGAGGGGCCATTTAGGCTCCTCAGGAGAGGACGGTGGTCCGGAGTCCAGAGCCGGAACCCCCAGGTCAGCACGGAGGCTCCCTTTAACAGGGAGAACCCCTGAGCAGGACCAGGCTGACCAGGAGGAACCGTCTGCTGAACCCAGCCGGGAAGAGGAGGAGGAGGAGGAGAGGAAGAGGGACGAGGCAGGTGGTCGGAGGTGTGAAGATCATCACCAGCGGGGCTGGTGGAGCTGATCCAGAACAGCAGGTTCTGAACGTGACCACGGCCTCCACAAGGGTGGAGGAGGACGGCTCCATGACCCGGAGCTCTGGGGGAAAGACTGCTGGAGGGCTCCCACGGGCCTCCCACGGGGCTCCCACAGGCCTCCACAGGCCTCCACGGGCCTCCACGGACCTCCCACGGGCCTCCCACAGGCCTCCACAGGCCTCCACGGGCCTCCCACAGGCCTCCACAGGCCTCCACGGGCCTCCCACAGGCCTCCACAGGCCTCCACAGGCCTCCCACGGGCCTCCACGGACCTCCCACAGGCCTCCCACAGGCCTCCCACAGGCCTCCACAGGCCTCCACGAGCCTCCACGGGCCTCCACGGACCTCCCACGGGCCTCCACGGGCTCCCACAGGCCTCCCACAGGCCTCCCACGGGCCTCCCACGGACCTCCCACAGGCCTCCCACGGACCTCCACGGGCCTCCACGGTCCTCCACGGGCCTCCACGGGCCAGAAGAACCCGTCTGGCCCCGTTTCACCCACAGAAGCAGGAGATCCTGGCGATAAGGCTGGGCTGATGGAGGGACAGAGCACCATGTCTGGGAGGGTGGAGGAGACGGCACCAACCAGGTGGGTTCTGTGGGGCTGGGGAAGTATTCCAGGAATGCTCCTGTAGTCTCAGCCCCTCGGGGGGCCGCGGGGGGGCTTCCCTGGGCTCCTGACACCGTCCCACACCAAGGAGCAGCCGCGGGGCCGGAAGAACGAGAGCTCGGGAACCTCTTCAACCCGGGACAACCCAGGGACAAGCGTGCAGGCGGCGGACACCCACCCCACTGTGGACAAACTTCTCCCCCAGCAGGACGCTCATCACGTTGGAGCTGAAGTCCACGATGTTCTGGATCTGCCTGAAGGCCCGCTCTGCCATCTGGAACAGAGGGCATCAGCAGGGGCTTTTAGCGGGCCTGTAGCGGCACCAGCCTTCCCGGCACCGCTGGGACGGGGGCGTTTACCTGCGGGGGGTTCTCCGAGTCCTTGGCCGGGTACTTGAGGAGCCGTAAAACTCTGGAGAGCTGCAACACAAAAGCATCAGCCAGGGTCAAACACTGGGACGGAACCGACCCGGGGCGGGTTCAGACAGGACAGGCATCAGGCGCCAAGCTCGGCCGGTTCCCCAACGGTTCCCCGTGGGCGCGTCCCCGGGCACCATCCGTGTGGTTGATGGTGGTGGAAAAGCGCCGGCTGCCTGAGTTCCTGGTTCCGGTACGGCCACATTCCAGCAGCCCAGCTCGGCTCGCCAAAAGCAGAAGCTGCTGGTGGGAACCAACACGTTCAACTGGTCCGGCTCCAAACGGGCTTGTCCGCCTAAGAACCTCTGGAAGGAGTTTAGACCCGGCCCACTCAGGAACACGCGTCTCTGGCTGCCGGAACCGCATCTGCGCTTTAGACTGTGTACATACATACATGTAAATCCTGTATATAATATTATTGGTGTACATAGTGTCACAAATCTTCCTGCACTTTCGTACTTTCTCTCCAGCGTTTCTGCTGCTGGAACAGTGCAATGTCCCCGCTGTGGGACGAATAAAGCTCTATTCTTCTATTCTATTCTATTCAAGAAGGGACTTTTAGCGGCGAAGACAACAACGCGGCCCTGCCGTGTCCCCGGGGGCGGGTCCCGAGCCCGGGGCTGTTCCGGGCATCCCGCTCTCTCCTCGGCACAACATTTTGGGGGTTCCGTGAGGAATCCTGGCGAGAGCACAGCGAGCCAAAGTTAGCTCCAGCCTGCCATCTCCCCCCGGAACCCCCCAGACACCAGCACCAGCACCAGCACCGACGGCCGAACCTCCAAACGGCCGACACGCCAAAGGGGGAGTTAATCAGCGAAGCAGCGATGTGAGCAATAATGTGCGCTAGAGCATTAGCCAAACTTAGCTTCACGCTAGCATTGCCGAGTCACCTTTACATGAGCCACCACCAGGTTCTTGTTGCCCTCTCCGTGGTACTTCCACTCGTTTTCGTCCATCTTATCCAGTTGCATGGCAGCCAAGAGAGCAGCCGGACCCTCCGCTGCCGTCTGAAAGTGGCCCCAGAACGCGGAGCAGCAGAGAAGGACCGCTGCCCCGAGGAAGGGTGTTCCCGGCGCTTCCTGCTCCGTCCGCCGCCGCCGTCACTCACCCGGCTAAGCGCAACATCCGCTCATGCCTTCAAAATAAGAGCTCCCGCAAAGTTTCACCAACGAAATCCATCAATCGGAACTTAAACCACGTGTGAAACTTAAAAACTTAAACTAATGCCATCGTTTCATCTCAGTGGGTCACTAAGATTAGATTTGCCGGACGAACAATGCTGACTATTATTATGATTTTTATAGGTGGGTTTTTTTTTTCGTATTTGTTATAAAGCAGCCAACCAGCGCACGACGTACCACGTGGTTCGGCAAGGCGGAAGTAATGGTTAATAAACAGGGAAAACAGCGATGTAGGCTTCTGGTTTGCATCTGATTCAAATGGTATGTAAATGTACATTTATTTCAGTCCCACTGTACAGGCTTATATGTGGGGGTTTTCCCAAAGAATACGTCCGTACAGTAGTGGCTGCTGTTGTTTGCAACTTACAAATGTCTGTGCTAGAAATGCAAAACAGTTTTTCCACGGCAGCTTTTTTTTTTTTTTGCTATTGATGCTTTTCATTGTGACTTTACGTGTCGGCCCCTCAGTCTGATCTAATTTGGCGTGATTTCCGTGATTAGGCCGAAGAGTGAGGAGCAGCCCAGCGGCGGTGGAATCAGCGCTCACTCACACAGATCAGCATGTTCACGCCCTTCTTTAACAGGCCCCTGGTGATCTCTTTTCAGAAGTATTTATGACAGTGTCTATAGATGTAGACCTCTCTGGTCAGATCTAAAAGCAAGCACAAGCTCTTTCTACATCAAAATGCTTTAATATGTATAAAAAGACAGAGGACACACACAAGCACTCACTATAGCAAAAAACCTCCTGTGGGAGAGGAATCGGAGGAGGTGTGGGTCACCTGCTGGCTCCTTCTAGCTCTGCGTGAGCTCCGGGGCCCCTCCGGCCCCAGGTTCTCCTGAGCAGCGGTACTGGGCTTGAACAAGCAAAGGCTGGCAGACAGGCTGTTGTCTCAGTTTGTGCAGGTGGACGTGCTCTGCGTCTGCTTGGAGCCTGTCGGGCACGCCTGGCTGGCGCAGGAAGCGGCGCTCACTCCATCCCTCCAATGTCATGCTGCTTGTAGGAGTGCGAGACCAAGCTCCCTGCGGACGAGCACAGAGCCGGTCAGTCAAACAACCGTGGACAGAAACGAAGGACTCTGGACCCGACGCTAACACGAGCACCATTGAAATGTCTTTAGCTCCGTGATTTGTGTGTAGTTTCTGGAAAAGCTCACCTCAGGACTGGTTTTCTCACATGTTGGAGGTGATAGGGTCATCTTAAGGGTGGAGGACAGCGTGTGTGTACCACGCACTGCCCCAAAGGTTTTAAGATTCCACACTGTCCTGACTGAGACGGGGCAACGCTCCTGAGTAAGCAAGCTTTTTAAAACCTGGCTTCCACTTTCTACATTCCATCACCTCAAGGTGATTACAGCACAGCCAAGGAGGGAGGCTGGTCTGGGCCTGATCTCATCTGCCTTTCATCAAGACGGTTGCTACCCGTGTAAAGAACCCGACACGTAGAAGCAGGGACAAGTGTACACACGCACATACAGGTCACATGACAAGTCCACGGGGAGAGAGAGAGAGAGGGAGAGAGGCCAAGCAGCAACATGAGCGTCAGCTAGCCGGTAATCAGGCTGCACCCATCAGTACACATGCAAAAGGGAGGTGAGGGTGGATTTAGCAGAGTGGAGCATCACAGCCACAGTCTGGAGGAAAAAAGGAGTCCACGTCCAGGCGCCTCTCATGTGGCACCGCCAGCCCACTAGCAGGACGGCTGGGGGGTGTCGTAGTTAGCACCTGTTGGCATTTCACCAGTTTCCAACAGCTGTTGCCTTCACAAGGCCTCAATAGCTGGCAGTACCCGCTGGGCCCCGCTGGGCCCCGCTCGGCCCCTGGTGGGGCTGCAGTTCCGGTGCCAGGCCGGCAGAGGGCGACAGAGACACGCCGCCGAACCAGGGGCTGGAAGCAGAGGCAGGGCCCCCTGATTCCTGCAGACTGTGGCTTTGCCCCAGGGCGGCCCTCCACCGGCCGGCTGGAGGGCCGGGGGGGGGTCACACCAAGTGGAAGGGACACAAGGAGGAGGGGGTGGGGTTGCCTCGGAGACAGCCAGGGGCAGCACAGCTCCCAGATTCAGCAGCAGCAGGGGCAAACTTACCCGTGGACAGGCCCCCCTCTGCTCTGCCCTTCATCCCTCCTCCTCCTCCTCCTAGGCCAGAGCCACTGAGGGCCTCCACAGACAAAGAGGGCTGCTCGCCCTTGTGGGGCTTGGGCCGGAAGGGGAAGTCTTTGTCTTTACCTTTCGAGCCTTTGGGCCGACCCGCAGTCTTCTTCTTAGACTTGCCGTCTCCTTTCACGCCCAGTAGGGGGTGCACCTCTGCGCACAAGGGTTAGGGTCACTTCACCCGCACGTGTGTGAGCACAGCCAGGTGCGCCGCCCCGCCCCGCCGCAACCCACCGTCACTGGGCACCCCCTTCAGCTCGATGGTGGTAGTGCGGGCCTTTTTCTTGGCCGGGCCCATCTCGGAGCAAGGCTGCCTCTGCTTCTTGTCTGCGCCGGCGCCAGCGTCCTCGCCGGCGCCGCTCAGGCCGGAGGCGTCGGGCGGGGGGCCGAACGGGTTCTCCTCCGGATCCTCCACCTCGGGGGCGATGGGCAGGTAGAGCAGAGCCCTGTTGTCCTCCAGCTCCTCGTCGCTACAGGGGCACAGCGGACGCGTGAGTGAGCGGAACCAGCCGGACGGCGCCACTGGCGCGGACCGCGCCCCGTTGAGCCCCCTGGACTTGTTCACCAAAGGAAGCGCGCTCAAGGTTTCACAACCTGCTGCAAAAGGCGACGATGGGGTCGACGGTGGTGACGTCCACCTCTTCATCCTCGGCAGCGTCCGCACCTGCACCAGCAGCACCAAAGCCCGTCACAACCACGCCCAGGCGGGCCAGACGCCCGCAGGCAGGCACGCGTGCTAAACCCACCCGTCTGCTCCGGCTCGCTCTTGTCCTCATCCTCAATGTCAAACTCCGACTCTCTCTCCTCGTACTCCACGTTCTCATCCAGCTCCTTGAAGTCAGGAGCAAACGCGCTCCAGTTTTCCTGAAGACACAGAGTCACTCTCAGCTGGAGCAGGGAGGAGGAGGGAGGAGGAAGGAGGGAGGAGGGAGGAGGGAGGAGGAGGGAGGGAGGAGGGAGGGAGGAGGGAGGGAGGAGGGAGGAGGAAGGAGGGAGGAGGAGGGAGAGAGGAGGGAGGGAGGAGGGAGGGAGGAGGGAGGGAGGGAGGGAGGGAGGGAGGAAGGAGGGAGGAGGGTGGGGAGGAGGGGAGGAGGAAGGAGGGAGGAGGGAGGAGAGAGGAGGGAGGAGGAGGGAGAGAGGAGGGAGGGAGGAGGGAGGAGGAAGGAGGGAGGAGGGAGGGAGGGAGGGAGGGAGGGAGGGAGGAAGGAGGGAGGAGGGAGGGAGGAGGGAGGAGGAAGGAGGGAGGAGGGAGGAGGGAGGGAGGAGGGAGGGAGGAGGGAGGAGGGAGGAGGAAGGAGGGAGGGAGGGAGCAGGGAGGAAGGAGGCAGGGAGCAGGGAGCAGGGAGAAGGGAGGAGGGAGGAGGAAAGAAGAAAGAGGGAAGGAGAAGGGGTGAAAAGAAAAAGGGAAGAAAATGAAGGGAAAGGGAAGTATTATTAAAAAAAAACTGAAAGTGACAAGAAGATGTGGAAAGGAAAGGTGCGGAAAAAGGGAAAAAAAAAAGGTGAAGAAAAAGAAAAATTGGTTTTGGGAAAAATGGAAAAAAAACGTGGATTTTTTTTTTTTTTTTTTTTTTTATTGAGATAGTTATTTTTTGATTTTTTTTATAAGTTAGATTTTTGTATTTTTTTTATTTTTTTTTTGTGTTTTTGAAGATTTTTTTATGTTATAGGATTAGAGGAGTTTTGAGTGTTTTTAAGTTGTTTTTTAGGGATTAAGTTATTTTTTTTTAAGTGAGGATTGATTAGGAAGGTTTTTTTTTTTTGTTTTTTATTAGGTATTAAGTTTTTTTTATTAGGGTAGAATGAAATTTTGGAGGGAGGTCTCATTGAAGGTAGATGGCATGGTAGCAGGGAGCAGGGCGCAGGGAGGAGGGCCCACCTAGTTGTAAGTAGGGTGGGCCCAGGGCCGCCAGGAACACTTGCTCCCAGTCAGGGAAGGGCAGGTCTTCTTCAGCGCTCCGTGCAGGTCCGCGGAGGCTGTGGAGGGACAGGGTCGGCACAGAGGGCCAGCAAGCCGGCTGAGGCCAACGCACCACTTGGTTCTGGGCCCAGATGGACACAACCCCGCTGGAGATGGAGGCGATGATCGGTCGCACAGGATGCCACTGAGCAGAGGAGGGCAGAGTGGGCAGCAGCTCTCAGGACCCCAGGCTGCTGGGGGGAGGAGCTGTGGCCTTACCGCCACGTCCAGCAGCAGCTCCCCTCTGGTTCCGTGCAGGATCTTCACCAGGTTGCCGATGCTCTTCTCCCAGATGTAGAGGGCGTGCTGCCTGGCCGAGCCGGCCACGATGTACTCCCCATCGCCCGAGAAGCAGCAGCGCTTCCAGGGAGTCCTGCCAGGAGAGTCAGCCGCTCAGAGCTGGCCGGGCGCCGGCGCCGCAGAGCCGCAGAGCCGCGCATGCCCGCATCCTGTTGACCAGGTCCTGCAGCTTCTGCATGGGTTCGGGCTCGCCGTCGCGGCCGCAGGTCAGGATCTCCCTGCCGTCGTACACCCTGATGATGCGGTCGGCCGTGTTGATCAGGAAGCAGCTGTGGAGGACAGAGGGTCAGCGGGGGCGGAGCCGGCGGCCTGGGGGCGGAGCCGGCGGCGCTCACCTTCCTTTGCGAGCAAACTCGATGGACTTGATGGCGGTGGTGTTGCTGGTGCCCGTGGTCACCCTGAAGGACGCCACCAGCTCCTGCGTGTCCGTGTTCAACACCAGGATCTGCAGCAGAGAGCCGGGAGGAGCAGAACAACAGAACTAAGCCATGCTGAGGGAGAGGAGCAGGAGAGGAGCAGGAGAGGAGCAGGCGCTGACCCCTGGGACTAGTGCCAAGGCTCGATAACCCTGAAACAGGCAGCACAGGGCTGGGACAGGACGCCCAAAACACCAGCGTGAGTTTATGAGACTACACAAGCCCAGAAAGGCCCCCACACATCTCTGTGACTGACTGAGCGACCGACCGACTGACTGAGCGACCAACCGACTGTCTGAGCGACCGACCGACTGAGCGACCGACCGACTGTCTGAGCGACCGACCGACTGAGCGACTGACCAACTGACTGAGCGACTGACTGAGCGACCAACCGACTGAGCGACTGACCGACTGACTGAGCAACCGACCGACTGACCGACTGTCTGAGCAACCGACCGACTGACCGACTGTCTGAGCAACCGACCGACCGTCTGAGCAACTGACTGAGCGACCGACCGACCGACTGTCTGAGCGACCGACCGACCAACTGAGCGACTGACCGACTGTCTGAGCGACCGACCGACCGACTGTCTGAGCGACCGACCGACTGACTGAGCGACTGACCGACTGTCTGAGCGACCGACCGACCGAGCGACTGACCGACTGTCTGAGCGACTGACCGACTGTCTGAGCGACCGACCGACCGACTGACCGGCTGACTGAGCGACCGACCGACTGTCTGAGCGACCGACCAACCGACTGACTGAGCGACTGACCGACTGTCTGAGCGACCGACCGACCGACTGAGCGACTGACCGACTGTCTGAGCGACCGACCGACCGACTGACCGACTGTCTGAGCGACCGACCGACTGTCTGAGCAACCGACCGACTGACTGAGCGACCGACTGACTGAGCGACCGACCGACTGACTGAGCGACTGCCTGCCTGCCTGACTCACCTTTCCTTTGGCGTTGCCGGTGTAGATGTACTCCCCCCGCCTGTCAAAAGCCGCCACCACGTTCAGGTCCGAGTCGTCGTCCACGGGCAGCACAACGTGTTTGCAGTCTGACAAGGTCAGCAAGACGGGGGCGGACTTCATGGGACACACCAGGACCTTGTCCCTGAAGCACAGACACGTTTAGCGGCCGGTTGAGCACACGTCCGCCACGCTGGGAGTCCAGCACGCTGCCTCTGCTGTGGTGCTGATGGAGGACTCACATGTCTCTGGGGTGGCACTGCAGCTTCAGGATGGGGGAGGGGAAGCGGAACCTCTGGTCACAGTCTCCAGTGAGGACGTCCCACTGGGACACGATGTTGTCCGTGGAAGCGCTCACAAGCTTGTGGCCATCTCGACTCCAGCTGGACGCCCACAGACGGAGGCATTCGTTAAGGTAAATGCACATACTTATTACCAAGAAATGAGGACAAACAAGCCCAATGTGTCGGCGCTAGCGGGATAAAGTTCAGCTATAATAATGCTAGCACGGTATGATCTGTGAATAACAGTTTCCATGGAAAGCGCATGTGCTTCATCATGTGGTTGCAGAAATAAGAGCAGCAAGGACAGGGTGTGCCGCACGTCTCACCACAGGGAGCACACTGGGTGGATGTGTGCGCTGATAATTTTGGCAATGCCGCGGGTCAAGAAATCCCAGATGACGATGCGGCCGTCGTTGCAGCCCACCGCCAGCAGCGTGCCCCAGCGGTTGAACGTGCAGGTGAGGGCCATGCTGATACAATCCAGGGTGCCATCAGCCTCCTAGCAAAACACACGCACACACACACACACACACACGCACACACACACACGGGACACGCTATGAAACATGGAAACAACTGTGGATGACGACTGCGCATCACTGACTTCTGTCTGGGCCAGAGGAACTGTGCCGCTGTGGGGACTTACCTCCGGATAGTTCTGCCCAAATGACTCTGGGAGGAAAAACAAGGGAACGAGTTATTACAAATACTGCTGTTTTGGGATTTAAGGCAATGCAACAAAGATCTGCTCTATTTTGGCCTTCCGAGTCAAGTGTTTATAATTCTAAACCGTAGGAGTCAGAAATCCCACCGGAAACACACACGTAGCAGTGTGTTTCCTACATGACAAAACACCTTTTAGAGCACCGACATGTCACACAGCCAAACAAACCCAAACCCACTACATAAACCTGTCAAAAAAGCAAATTTAACCAGAAAAGATTAGAGGTATTTTGGAAAACCGCAAAAACAGAGAAATCGAGTAAATATGTTGGGGTTGTAGGCTCTTGAAAAGTCCACTTTTCCACAAACACAGTGGAACACTGGTTTTCCCATAGTATGTTTACAAAATATACTTTTAAAACTTCTGGTTTTGTGAAGCGTTTATCCAAAGCACCTCGTTAGAGCTGCGAGTGTGACAGTGGAACAGCAGCCGGGAGCGCTGTTCCCGTCCGGACCATCCTGGAGCTGCAGCAGGACTGCAGCACCTGTGTCCGGAGGCGCGTCCGACGCGGATAAACGCATCATGGAAGCAGGTAAAGGGATTCATATCAGATAAAAGACTCCCATGTAGAGATGACCGACGTTCATAAATCAGTTTCCTTGTGGCAATTCAAAGAGCTGCCGTTTAAACGGTTACAGTATCGTAGGTTTTTTTTAATCACGTTAACTTGTGTAGCCGTTGTTGACAATATAGGCTAATATACAATGCTAACGAATGTCGATGCATGAAATGTCTGTTTATATAAAAACAAGGACATATTTTTCATAATTACCGAGTAGTTCGAGGTTCATGACTTAACAGCTGGGACCCGAACGTCCCCGACCAGTTAGTTGCACTAAATCCGTCAGTAAAATGTTCTTTTAGCTCCAGGAACTCCGAGCAGAGCAGACTGGCGCCGAGCTTCGCTGGCCGGCCTTTCTTCTTCTTCTCGGGGTTGTCGGTGGGTGGCGGCCGGCGCCTCGCCGCGTTGGCGCCCCCTGCCGGACGGCACACGCAAAGACAGGCAACCCGCCGGCCTCACGGCATTTTGACCAGGCCACTTACGGTTTGTATTGTTGTTACAAGTGGATAATTTAATATGGATTGAATATAAAGATGCAAACAGGACAAGAGTCTGCTGAATTGCAAACAACCCGTCCACGTTGCTGGTAAACGCGCGTGTGCACACTGGACACACACGTCGATCACCACGTCCCAGTGAGCCAGTCAGGCGTCTGCTCGCCTCGGGTGTGTGTTCGCCAGGCTGGCCGTGCTGATTGATCAGCCAGTCATTTGGAACTGCAAGGAAGAGCCAAAAAAGTGAAAACAGTGCGGGACTGGTTCAGACAGAGAAAAGTGCGTGTTTCCAATGATAACGTGGAGGGTTTTATAAGTGTGTGTGTAGTTTTGACAAGAGCGCTTCACTGTGCACAGAATCTGGGGTTTAAAACAAACAAACTGCAGTCTCGGTCCTGGCAGGGTGGGAAAAGGCCAAGAACCTCTCAGGAGAGCGGAGCGGCCCGGGACGCGTTCGGGGCCCCGGGCTCCGGGCCGCCCCCCGCCTCCTTCACTCACTTCTAACCCTTTTATTCTGAAAGCCTCGTTGTCGCGCTTATATATGCATGTGTGTGTGTGTGTGTGTGTGTGTGTGTGTGTGTGTGTGTGTGTGTGTGTGTGTGTGTGTGTGTGCGTGTGCGCATGCGGTTTGGGGGGGCGGGGGCCGCCACGTAGACACAACCCGGTCGAAGGAGCACGAAAGTGTCTGCCCATGGTGACTCTACGTGTGTGCGCACACGCGTGCACGAGAGGGAGCGAGGGAGCGAGGAGGCGACGCGGTCCCTGATGCCTGCGGCTCCAGCCGCGACCTTCCTCTGCGCCAAGTCGGAGCGGAAAATGGTGAAGGTAAGAAACTTCTGGCGGACGTTTAAGTGCTTTCTCTGCCGGTGCGAAACACCGATAGAAACGCGTATATGTCGCTTTCAGAAGCGCGCGCGCACACACGCACGCACACAGCGGTTGCGGAGGCGCGTCCTGGGGGAGTCTGGGCTCCGGGGGGACTCACCTGGACCATCGCTCCTCCACCTGTGGGGCGCTGGTGCAGGCACCATTCTAACACCCTGCTAGCCACCAGATATTTTAGCCATCATTTTTAAATACTCAGTGAGAGTTTAGGGTCACACGTGCACGTGTCTGTAGGTTTATTTTGTAGGTTCTGAATTAATGGGCAGGTTTTTTTCCCACTGTGTTCAAGAACGTGAACCAGGCTCACGTGGAGCCCCAGCCTCGGACCGGTTGGGCCTCCGAGGAGGCTGCGGTGCAAACCAGGCGTTCCACACAGGGTGAGCAGGCCTCCGTCAGCCGCCCTACCCATGTGGCTGTTGGCATCAGCGTTGCTCTCTTCCTCTCTCTTCCTCTCTCAGATTCTGGTGAGGCCCACGCTGCGCCCTCCAGCGTGATGTGGCGAGTTACTGGAGGTTTGTTCAGTGTCACCAAGGGTGTGGTGGGTGCAGCGGTGGGTGGGGTGGCCTGGGTGGGTGGCAGAAGCCTGGAGATCACCAAGTCAGCTGTGACCACGGTCCCCCTGATGGGGGTGGGACTGGTGAAGGACGGAGTGTCGGCCGTGGCCGGAGGCGTCTCCACAGTCGGCTCATCCGTGGCTGGAAAACTGCCTTTCACAGCCAAGAAAGACAAGGCCGAGTGACGAGGAAGACGGGGAAGACTAGTTTCACCTTTGACCTCAACATGCAACTACATGTAACACCAAAGAACAAAACAACGCAGTCCACAGTAATAACAACAGCAAAAACAATAGCAATAATGCTACGTGTGGAGCGCTGAACAACTGCACCAGCAGCACCCAGGAGGAGGTTCATGCTAACGCTGCTCTAGATTAGCTGCATTGGTCATGAACCAAAGTCATTTTTAATGTTTCTGCCATGGCTACACGTAGAAGCTCTTTACCCAAAATGATACTTTTAACACTTAAATACAAAAAGGATTTTTTCATCTATGAATTTTCAAATTGATTACTAAAAAATAATGAAGCACAGCATTTGTTTTGATAAAGATGTTAAATTATAGCTATTTACCTGCATCTCTGAACAGGAAAACATTCGTTTTTATTTTTGAATGTCGTGCTTGATTAGTTTCTGACTTCTTAGACAGTTCCAGCTCAAATTTGGGTATAAAAAGGTGAATGAGTGTGAAATTTTTCATTTCTTCATTCAAACTTGA